>BQKN01060210.1:25278-38493 GCA_022839385.1 Asparagus kiusianus
GTGTACAATGGAATCAATGAAGAAGAACACAAATTTTCCCGCGAACAGGTGTTTGTGAGGACTGCATCTTTGGGAAGTAGAAGAGCGTTAGTTTCCAAAAAGGTGGAAGGCCACCTAAAGCTCAGAAGCTAGAGTTAGTTCATACTGACGTATGGGGTCCAGCTAGTATATTTTCTCTTGGCAGTTTGGTGTACTATGTCACCTTCATCGATGATCACTTGAGGAATGCGTGGGTACACTTCATGAAGCACAAGTCAGAGGTGTTCGGGATCTTCAAGAAGTGCAAGGCCATGATGGAGAACAAGACAGATCTGAAGGTGAAGTGTCTGAGATCAGACAACAGTAGAGAATACGAGCTACAGGAGTTCAAGAGGTTCTGTGCTCTAAATGATATTCGTTTGGAGAGGACTACTCCATCGATGTTGCAGCAAAATAGCATTGCAGAGAGGATGAATAAGACATTTATGAAGTGTGCCAGAAGCATGTGATTACATGCAAGCCTGCCTAAGATATTTTTGGCGGATACGGTGCATTCAACAGCTTACTTGATTAATCATGGGCCATCAGTTTTATTGGATTACGGGATTCTAGACGAGGTTTGGAGTGGTAAGAAGATCAATGTCTCATATTTGCAAGTATTCGGTTGTGTGGCATATGTTCATATCAGTGACCATGTTTGGGACAAGCTAGAGGCTAAGTCACAGAAGTTCATATTCATTGGATACGACATTGATGAGTTTGGGTATCATCTTTTGGATGAGAAGAACAGGAAGGTCATCAAAAGTAAGGATGTGATATTTAATGAGGAGGTGATGTACAAGAACAGGGGCAGTGCCAATGATAGTCAAAGTAGTGGGAGAAGCACTACGGATACAGGTGGATCCAAGTATATAGATTTGAAGGAACTTTCAAATAGGGGCGAAAAAGTTAATTCTGACGAAAGAACGGAGGAGACTCCAGGTGCAGAGACAACTACCTAGGGTGTGGAGCTTAGGAGATAATCCAGGATACCCAAACTGAATCCCAGATATCTCTTATCATTTGATTATTTGCTTCTAACAGATAGTGGAGAACTAGAGTACTATGAAGAAGTTATATGAGTGAATCTCAACAGTGGGAGCATGCAATGTAAGAGAAGATGGATTCTCTATGCACTAATGAGATATGGGAGTTAGTCTAGCAACCTGCACAGAAGAAAGTCTTGCATAACAAATGGGTCTATCGAGTCAAGCAGGAGAGTAATGAAAGCAAGAGATATAGGGCCAGAAGTCATGAAGGGTTCCCAACAGCGGGAAGGAGTGGACTATACGGAGATATTTTTCCCCCGTTGTGAATCTTACCAACATCAGAGTGGTGTTGACCTTAGTTGCTGCAAAAATCTCTACCTTGAGCAGTTAGATGTGAAGACTGCCTTTCTTCATGGTGACTTGGATGAAAAAAATCTACATGAAGTAACATGTTGGCTCCATTGAAGAAGGAAATGAAAAGATGGGGTGTAAGCTCAAGAAGAGCTTGGACGGATTGAAACAAGCTCCGAGACAGTGGTACAAGAAGTTCGATAACTTCATGCAGAACAATAGCTACAGAAGATGCAATTCAGATCATTGTTGCTACTTCAAAAGGCACGAGTCTAGTTTTATCATATTTTTATTGTATGTTGATGATATGTTAGTTACAGGATCGAGTTTAGAGAAGATAAACAACTTGAAGAAGCAGTTGGTAAAGGAGTTTGCTATGAAGAATCTAGGTGTAGCGAAGCGGATTCTAGAGATGCGAATCAGTAGAGATAAAGCTGAAGGGATGTTAAGGTTGAGATCGAGAATGTACTTCAGAGGTTCAACATGCAGAATGCTAAGATTGTTAGCACGCCACTTGAAAGTCAATTCAAGCTATCTGAAGAGCAATCACCTAAGACAAATACGGATAGAGATCATATAAGTAGTGTGACATATTCTTTAGCCATTGGGAGTCTCATGTACGCGATGGTTTGTACAAGACCGAACATTACCCATGCAGTGGGAGTTGTGAGTAGGTTTGCAAGTAATCTAGGGAAACAACATTGGGAGGCTGTGAAGTGAATATTGTGTTACTTGAGAGAGACTACGGAAAAGCCACTATGTTTCAGGAGGAAGGAGTTGGTAGTATAGGGATACGTGGATGTGGACTTCCCCGGTGACCATGATACGAGGCGGAGTACCACGGGGTATGTTTATATCTTGGCGTCGACAACAGTGATTGGGTTTCATATCTGCAGAAGATTGTAACTTTGTCTACAACTAAAGCTGAGTATGTTGTGGTGACTAGAGCAAACAATGAGATGATTTGGTTGAACAGGTTCCTGGAAGAGTTAGATCTGAAGCAAGGGAGAAAAGTTCTTTATTATGACAGTCAGAACGATATACATCTTGCCAAGAATCCAGTATATCATGTCAGAATGAAGCACATCGACGTACGATACCATTTTATATGCTCGTTGATTGAGGACAAGAAGTTACATCTAGAGAAGATTTTGGGGAGTCATCCTACAGATATGTTGACGAAAGCAGTAACCATTGACAAACTGGAGTTGTGCACAACTTCAATTGGCCTTCACGTCTAGGAGATAAAGGCAGAGCCACCCAGGAGGATCGTCGGGAGTGCCAGGTTGATGATGATTGAAGAATAGATTTTTTCCGTATAGGAGGATGCTTGTGAAGAAGAGAGAGTTCGGATGAGCTCGTTGATTATGCTTTGGTCTCCAAGTGAGAGATTGTTAGTCTAAAAGATATAGACTCAAAGCTGAAATCAAATAAATTGTTGGATAGCAGGTTTCCTAATCTGTTTTGCTAACAGGATTCTTAATTTATTTTGGTAATATGATTCTTAATCTGTTTTGGTAACAGGTTATTAGGATTCTTAATCTGTATTATTTTTTGATTTTAGAATTCCCAGTCTGTTTTGATTTTAGGTTTTCTATATATATAGAACGCCTTAGAAGAGACCAGACATCAGAAAAAGAGGGTTTTGAGAGAATTCTTCAGAGAGATCTCAGAGAGATTACATCCTACTTGTGGGCATTGTAATCTTCTTCAATATTAATCAAAAATTTATGTGGTATGGCTCCCGAGGACGTAGGCACGATTGCCGAACCACGTTAAATCTGGTGTGTTTTTTCTTGTTTACTTTCCTGCAAGTTTTTTATCTTTTATTTACTGTGATTTTTTCTACTTTTCTACTCTCAAACACAATATCCGGAAGGACAAGGGTTCGATTTGATTGTTTCGAATCCCCAACATAAACCTCAAGTAAATATACTTTTGTGGGCACTCAATCATTACAAAACTATCATGGAATTAATAAAATTAAAGCGATTTTTGAACCCATCATTAGTGGCACAAACAAGAGACAAAAGCCTTAGAACATGATCATAAATAAAGAACAGTCATTCTACTTTTAAATCTGGTATCATCACTGAAGCAAGCCAGAAAATCAACTCACTGGATTTTTCAGTTTACTTATTTAGCTTTCATTTGTCCTTTATAACTGTTAATTAAGATGCTAAGGGATTATCATAATAAATCTTGTCCATAAGTAGTGTTCCCCACTGCCTAGCGGCATTTAAATAATTAAGTCGCAGGCATATAAGTAGTGCATGGCTGATGTGTTCCATTTGAAATCAGTTGCAGAGCCATCCGCTGGGCAGGAGATATTACATATATACCGAAGCTTTGCTATATTTATAGCTCTCCTAACGCGGCTGGTGAGTAATTTTTTTTTCCGTATTTTTCATTTTGTTTTTTCCCCATGTCATAAGTGGTTTTATGTTCCTGCTGCTGGTTTTCAATCTGAAGCTTCTAAAGTGAAACAATGATGCATCTTTTTAAGTAAAGTGACTAGCGTTTACATGATTTTTTGGGGTGATGGGTTTTCCTTGATCTAATAATTACATTGTTTTCGCCAGGTAGTTTTCCTTAGAATTGCTGAAAATTTTAAAATAGTAGTTATATATGTACGAATTTTGTTTTGTTTGTTCTTTTGATGACTTCAGTGGAAGTTTGGAGGGAAATGCCCTTGGGTCAAGCTGAAAGGCCAGCACATGGCCTTTTCAATCTTCAAAGCCATTGAAGCTCAAACCAAAGGTGGTGCTTCTTCCAAGAGAATCAGTAGAATTGTTGGTTTTAGATGTGTGAAGGCTGAAACCTAAAAACAAATCAACAGCAGGAATAACTACTGTTCAGTCGACCGAAGAGTTATCAGTCGACTGACGAAACACTTTGCAATTGTCAGTAAAGTTTCTGCTCGGTCGACCGACACTTATCAGTCGACCGATAGGAGCTCATCAGTCGACCGATAAGAGTTATAGTCGACTGATAACGTGCACAAGCAGTGCACAAGAAGAAACTGTTCTCATCAGTCGACTAACGCAAAGCATCAGTCGACTGATGTCGGGTTTTCCATCTGTCTTGGTTCAGGTTGGAAACTATTTTGGCCTAGGTTTCATATATAAATCTTAAATGTTTTAGGGTTTGTAATACACGAAGAGAGGGTTTCTGAGTACTTTGAAATCAAAGATTTTAGAGAGAGAGTGATCGTTTGCAGGCATTGTAATCTTCATCAATATTCAAGGACATAGGCACGCTTGCCGAACCTCGTTAAATCTGGTGTTCTTCTTTTTGTTTATTCTTTCCTACAACTTTTTATCTTTGCTGTGAATTCTTGCTTCCTATACTTTTGACACAAGATCCGAAAGGGCGCGGGTTGTCGTTGTTGCAATCCTAACAACTGGTATCAGAGATTCGTTCGGAAGATTTGTGTAAGAGATGACAGAAGAAAGCAAATCGAAGATTGAGAAGCTTGACGGATCAGACTTCACCTACTGAAAGTCACAAATGGAAGACTATATATACCAGAAGAATCTTTACCATCCGTTGATGGGCAAAGCTAAGGGAAAGAAGGAGGAATTAGACGAAGAGTGGGAATACTGGATCGAAAGGCTTTAGGGTAGATTCGGTTGTTGCTCGCCAAATCAGTCACCCACAATATATTGAAGGAGAAGATGACGGTGGGGCTTATGGAAGCGCTTGCAAAGTTGTACGAGCAACCGTCAGCCGCAAACATGGTATATCTCGTCAAGACGCTCTTCAACCTCAAGATGGCAGAAGGATATTCCTTTATGTTGCATCTTAGCGACTTTAACACGATTGTTGATCAACTCATCTCAATCGACTTCACATTTGATGACGAAGTTCAGTCCGTACTGATACTATCATAGTTCGATAGTTGGGCAGATTTTGTGACCACAATTAGCAACTCAGTAGGAAAGGAGAAGTTAAAGCTTGAGCGAGATTATTAGTATGATTCTATCCAAGGAGGTTAGAAAAAAATCATCCGAATCAGAAGGTTTAGGTTCAGCCCTAAATCTCGAGTAGAGAGGCCGAAGCCGTAATAATGGTAACCAGAATAGGAATCAGTCAAAGTCAAAGAAGAAGAGGTCGAACTCGGAGGTTAGGCCTATCAAAATAAAGTGTTGGAACTATGGCCAGGAGAGCCATATGCCTTTAGTTTGCAAAGCACCAAAGAAGGATACGAATGAGCAGGAAGCTCATATCGTATAAGATACCTTGATCCTTGCTATGGACAGTGACACTAATTCTTGGGTTATTGATTCAGGAGCATCATTCCACGCCACTGTTAATAGGAAGCTTCTTTAGAACTATGTAGCAGGGACTTTGGAAAAATATACTTGGGGGACAACGAGGCTTGTAGTATTGTTGGAAGAGGTGATGTGTAGATTTAGATGAAGAGCTCCAAGTGGTGTCTGAAGAACATGTATTGAAGCTAAAGAGAAATCTTGTTTCAGTCGGCCAGCTTAGAGCAGAAGGCTAGTTTCAACATTCATCGGGGATTCATGGAAGATCTCTAACGGTATTATAGTGGTTGCTCGAGGCAACAAAACATGAACTCTCTATCTTACTTCACATGCGAGTGATGCCCTCGCAATTGCAACTAGAAAGGAGAGTGTAGATTTATGGCACAGTAGGTTGGCATACATGAGTGAGAAGGCTATGAAGATTCCACACTCACAGGGAAAGCTAATCAGTATCAATTCAGTGAAAGTTAGTATTTACGAAGATTGCATCTACGGGAAGCATAAGAGAGTCAGCTTTCAGAAGAGTGGAAGACCACCTAAAGATCAGAATCAAGAGCTTGTCCATGCAGATGTTTGCATGTCTTCTCTTAGCGGGTCGGAGTATTTTTTCACTTTTATCGATAATCACTCGAGAACGGTGTGGGTATACTTCATGAAGCATAAGTCATAGGTGTTCGGGATCTTCAAGAAGTGAAAAGCCATAGAAGAGAATGAAACAGATCTGAAGGTGAAGTGTCTGAGATTGGACAATGGTGTACAATACGAGTTGGAGGAGTTCAAGAGGTTATTTGCTCTGAATGGGATTCGTTTAGATAGGGCTACTCTAGGGACACCACAACAAAATAGCGTTGCAGAGAGGATGCATAGAACATTGATAGAGCGTACGAGGAGCATGCAACTACATACAGGTCTACCTAAGATAATTTGGGCCAACGTGGTTTATACAACAACTTATTTGATTAATCATGGGCCATCAGTTGTATTGGATTTTAGGATTTCAGAAGAGGTTTGGAGTGGCAAGAAGGTCAATCTCTCTCACTTGAGAGTCTTTGGTTGCATGGTATATGTTCATATCAGTGACCATGTCAGGGACAAGCTAGAAGCTAAGTAACATAAGTGTACATTCATTGGATACGACATTGATGAGTTTGCATATCGTCTGTGGGATGATAAGAACAGGAAGATCATCAGGAATAGAGATGTTATATTTAGTGAAGAGGTGATGTACAAGGATAGGGACAATGCAAAGGATAGCCAAAGCTGTGGGAATAACACTAAGGATGCAGGTGGATTCGAGTACATGGATTTGGACAAACTTCAAGATAGGGGAGACAATATCAGTTCTGACCGAAGAAAGGAGGAGACTCTAGGTGCAGAAACTACTACCCAGGGTGAGGTACTTAGGAGGTCATCTAGGGTACCCAAACTGAATCTCAAATATCTTTCGTCACTAGATTATTTACTTTTGACAGATGACGGTTAACCTAAGTGCTATGAAGAGATAATGTAAGTTAGTGAATCTCAACAGTAGGAGCATGCAATACAAGAAGAGATGGATTCTCTACACTCAAACGAGACATAAGAGTTAGCCCATCTATCTGCACAGAAGAAAGTCTTACATAATAAGTGAGTCTACCGGGTCAAGCAGGAGAGTGATGGAAGCAAGAGATACAATGTCATATTAGTTGTGAAATGATTCCAACAGTGGGAAGGAGTGAATTATACGGAGATATTCCCCCGTCGTGAAGCTTACAACCATCAGAGTGATGTTATGTTTAGTAGCTGTTGAAAATCTCTACCTTGAATAGTTGGATGTGAAAACTACAGTTCTTTATGGTGACTTAGATAAAAAAAATCTACATGAAGCAACCTGTTGGCTTTATAGAAGAAGAAAAAGAAGAGATGATGTGTAGGCTCAAGAAGAACTTGTACGGTTTGAAACAGGCCCTAAGACAGTGGCACAAGAAGTTTGATAACTTCATGCAAAACAATAGCTATGGAAGAATCAATTCAGATCATTGTTGTTACTTCAAGAGGTTCGAGTCAAGCTATATTGTCTTATTATTTTATGTAGATGATATATTGGTTGCAGGATCATGTTTAGAGGAGATAAATAAATTGAAGAAGCAGTTGATGAAGAAGTTTGCTATGAAGGATCTGGGTGTAGCAAAGAAAATTTTTGGGATGCAAATCAGTCGAGATGAAACTGAAGGGACGTTGAAGTTGAGTCAAGCTGAATATATTAAGAAGATACTTCAGACTTTAATATGCAGAACGCTAAGCCCATTGGCACGCCTCTTAGAACTCAGTTCAAGTTATCTGAGGAGTAATCGCCCAAGACGGATGTAGAGAAGGAGCACATGAGTAGAATGCAATATTCATCAGCCATTGGTAGTCTTATGTACGTGATGGTTTGCACGAGGGCGGATATTGCTCATATAGTGGGAGTTGTGAGCAAGTTTGTAAGCAATCTAAGGAAGCAGCATTGTGAGGCCGTGAAGTGGATATTGCAAAACTTGAGAAGGACTACGGATATGTCGCTGTGTTTTGGGAGAAAGGAGTTAGTACTATAGGGATACGTAGATGCAGATTCCGCCGGTGATCATGATATAAGGCAAAGTACCATGATGTATGTTTATAACTTAGCGTCAACAGTAGTGAACTGGGTCTCACGATTGTAGAAGATAGTAACATTATCCATGACTAAGGTAGAGTATATCACAGTGACTAAATCCAGCAATGAGATGATTTGGTTAACTGGGTGCCTAGAAGAGTTGGGTTTGAAGCGAGGGAACGAAATTCTTTATTATGATAGCCAGAGTGCTATACACCTTGTCAAGAATCCAATATATTATGCCAGAACGAAGCACATCGACGTACGTTACCACTTCATACGCTCGCTGATAGAGGACGTAAAATTATAATTAGAAAAGATTCTAGGGAGCCAAAATTTTACAGATATATTGATGAAAGCAATGACCTTCGAGAAACTTGAGTTGTGCGCAGCTTCAATTGGTCTTCACGTGTTGGAGATGAAGGCAGAGTCACACTAGGAGGATAGGTGGGATCACCGAGATTGATTGAAGAAAAGAATTTTCGGGGAAGAGAAGATGCTTGTGAAGATGGCGGGAGTTCGTGAGAGCTCGCTGATGGTGGTTTGGTCTTCAAGTAGGAGATTGTTGGTTTTGGATGTGTGAAGACCGAAACCTAAAAACAAATCAACAGCAAGAAAACCTATTGTTCAGTCGATCGAAGAGTTATCAGTCGAATGACGAAACCCTCTGCAATTATAAAAGGGTTTCTACTCGGCTGACCGACACTTATCAGCCGACCGATAGGAGCTCATCAGTCGACCGATGGGAGTTATCAGTCGACCGATAATGTGCACAAGTAGTGCACAAGAAGAAATTGTTCTCATCAGTCGAACTGACATAGAGCATCAGTTGACTGATGTCGGGTTTTCCAGCTTTCCTCACTAGTAGAAAATTAAGTATCCTAGACGGAATATCCTAAACGGAAAATTTCCCGTCTAGGATGTAATATTCTAGACGGAAATTTTTCGTCTAGGATAGAATATTCTAGACGGAAAATTCCGTCCAGAATATCATTATAGATGAAATTATTAATTTAAATTTTTTTGAAAAATAACATAGCATTCTAGACGGATATTTACATCTAGGATTTATCCTAAACAAAAATATCCGTCCAGATTACTAGGCTCATTTTTATTGAAAAAAACTATCCACCACGGCCCAGCCCCGTAAAATTCCCGCTGCCCCCAAAATTCCCGCCTTAACCCTAAATTCTCTCGTCTCAACCCTAAATTTTACCGCCTCTTAAAAATCACAGAAAAGTCGTAAATTATTTCTTCCCCCATTCTTCTCCCCTGTTCAAAGGCCAGAACCACCGTCTCCGTCGTCCCGTCGTCACCTACCCCCTCGCGCCCGCGCCCTCCCTCTCCTTCGACTTCGCCTCCCTGTTCGCCGTCGCGTCGTCCCCTTCGCCGTCCCTGTCGGCTGTCGCCCCTTCTCCTTCGACATCTCCGTCGTCTTTAGGAGATCAGTGTCACATCTAACGGCAGAGATCTCGTCTTCTATTTCTTCGTCTGCAAGAATTCCTCATCCTCTCACCCGAATCCCGATTCTAGTTGTAGCGGGGCAAGTAAACAAAAGTAAATAAAGCAAAAGCAAACTCCCCTCTCTCTATTATAAATATCTTCCCTCTCCTCTGTAATTCTGTTCAAAATTTTCTAACCTAATCTCTTCTCAGTAATTTCTCATGGCATCTAATCAAGAGGAAGCCTCTTCTTTAGCCGATCCGTAAGTTTTTCATCATCAATTTCTTCAACTTTTAGGGCTTTTTTTGTTGTTGAGAAAGCTATGGTTTTAGTTTGTGTTTATGGTGATTTTGTGATTTTTCTAGGAAGGGGACGAAGAGGGATTTTAGTACTGAGATTTTGGAGAGGAAGAAGGCGGCGAATCGTCTAGTGGTTGATGAGGCTGTTCACGATGACAATTCTGTGGTTTTTCTGAATCCTGAGACTATGGAGAAGCTGCAGATTTTTCGCGGGGATGTGATACTGTTGAAGGTATGATTCGTTTTTTCCACTGTGTTTTAGTTTGAGTAGTGGAGTTTGTAAATATTAGGAGATTGACATAGACTGCTTTTCCTTCTTCAGTTCATTAATCTAATGCAAGGTCATATTGTAGACAACTTAAGGGTTTAACCATAATTAAGTATGAACATCAAATATTAACATGACTAAATAATGAGATTTGTAAATATTATGCTCCTAGAAAATTGTTCACATCAAGTGATCTGGATATTAGACTTGTGTGTCATAAATATGTTATCGGTCTTTCAGTCCATAATAAAGCCACATGTTTAAAGTTGATGGTTTAGATGAGCATTTGTAAATATATTATTCTTTAAATATATTATCATGTAGTTATTATTCTTTAAATGTGTAAGTGTGGTTGGCACGTGCATGATACAGAGGACCGTATATAGATTGGTTTGAGTTTCACCTGCTATAATCTATTGATTGGTTATTTCCTCCACCAGTAAGATTATAGGACAGACAGATGATAGCTTTACTATGTGCAATTAAATAATTTTGATTTTAGTTTAATTGGTCACTAGTTCTGTTTTGTCACTCTTGCTCAAACCTATTTCTGCTGACATTCTAAGATTTCTAAGATTTTATTATATTCCATAATCCATATAGCATTGCTCTAATCCATATAGAAGAATTGGCAAGCTCTACTCTCAGTGTTCCACTGTTGAGTACGCCCTAGATCCCTCCGCTGCCGCCGCTAGCCTCCCACAGCAGAATGTGATGGGGTCTTCTTTGGTGAATCGGTTTCTGTTGCCTGGGTCAAATTGCGAGTATACACTGAATGCTGTAAGTGAAAATTTCCTTTTCTTGTAAATATTATAAATTGAATTTAGATAGGTGGGTTTGAGATCTTGTTTGTTGGTATTGCGGTTGTTGGATGAGTTGCCCAGGTGTCGCTGAGCGTTGCAGAAGGATTGCTGGGTTCGTGCTCCATTTGTGTCACTGCTTTATAAATGAAATTACAATGCCTTCTTTGGCCAATTATAGTTAATCCAAATACTTGATGAATGTTGTCGATTGTGTTAATTCATCACTGATGACACTACTGTTTCCAGCGTTTTATCGCTTGTATTTGTTGTGCTTGGTATTTAATGCTGATTGTGTGAAAATTTGATGGGTTTTTAGGTTATGATGCGACGAGCAAGTATGAGGACTACCCTAGATATGGAGCGGAGATGCCACATTCCATGAGTTATATTTGTAAATCATAATTAAACTTAAACCGGTACTCTGGTGCTTTTAATGTGAACTATTATTTGTGTTTTTTTATTATTGAAATGTTCTGTCATGCTGCTTATTATCTTTAGTACTAGTCAACATTACCAGTATCCTTCACCATACTATCAGTCACCCTGACCTGCAAATGCACCATACAATGTTAACCAATTAAGCTCCAGCATCAAAAGGAGAAGCTGTCTACCTCATCTCAGTGTACTTTTTTTAAAAATGATTTATATGCAACTCACAAATTTCTAAATTTATTTATTAGATATTAAAAAAACTTGAGAGTTGTATGCTATTTGCATTGCTTGTTATATGTCTACATCTCTTTCATATACTTGAGCTATTTACCCATATTTAATTTGCTGTTTTTATCTTTGGTACAGGTTACACATGTTGGTGCAGGTTACACATATTCAAACAGATAAGAGGGAGGAATGGGTGCCAAAGATCAGAAATAAAGAAAAAGAAACTGAAATAGCAATTGTATAGAATACAGGTATTTAGCAAATGTACAGAAAATTTATGATATATACACTTGCATTTATCGCAATTGTACGAGTTGTAAAGAATACAATGTAATATTTAGATGAATGCATGTACAGATCTTGAAAGAAATGACATTTGATCTCTCATTTCTTTTGGGTTGGTATAGCATATGGCTCTGTACTTGTGTAAGTGATTTGTGCGGGTTGCTGATTGAATGTGAATGAATATGATTTTCTATTTTCTCGTTGTAGTCTCATGTTATGTTTACATAACTTAAATAGCACAAAAAAATATAAAAGATGATGGAATATTGTTTTAGTTTCATTCCAGAATTTTGTATAATGACAAAATGCTTACTTTGTAACTCAATACGCGAAGTAGGTTTACAAGCGCAAAAAAAAAAAAAAATGTAGCACATATCCTAGACGGAAATTCCATCTAGGATGCTATATCCTAGACGAAAATTCCGTCTAGTATACTTCCTAGACGGACGTATCCTAGACGGAATTTCCGTCTAGGATATAGCATCCTAGACGGAAATAAAATCCGTCTAGGAAGCTTCCTAGACGGAATTTTTTCGTCTAGGAAGCTTCCTAGACGGATTTTATTTCCATCTAGGATTTTCCGTCTAGGATATCGAATCCTAGACGGCAACAAACTCGACTCATATCCTAACAGAAATTCCGTCTAGGATATGTTTTTTAGACGGAAATGGGAGTATCCTAGACGGAATTTTCCGTCTAAGATACTTAATGTTCTATTAGTGCCTGCTTCAGGTTGGAAACTGTTTTTGGCTAGGTTTCATATATAAACCTTAAATGTTTTAGGGTTTGTAATACACGAAAAGAGAGGGTTTTTGAACACTTTGATATCAGAGATCTTAGAGAGAGAGAGTGGCCGTTTGCCGGCATTGTAATCTTCATCAATATTCAAGGAATTTTCTGGTGTGGCTCCCGAGGACGTAGGCACATTTGCCGAACCTTGTTAAATCTGGTGTTCTTCTCTTTGTTTATTCTTTCTTGCAAGTTTTTGTATTTGCTATGATTTCTTGCTTGCTATACATTTGACACACAAAATCCGGAAGGGCACGGGTTGTCATTATTGCAACCCAAACAATAGAGTATGGGCCAGGTATTGGATAATTGCATTGAAGACCAAAGAGTTCAGGAGATGAAACATAAAAATAAAAATAAAATAAAATAAAGAGCCATTAAGATACAAATAACTTTAACAGACTTAGGACCGTGTGTGTGTGTGG
>BQKN01060210.1:43493-77360 GCA_022839385.1 Asparagus kiusianus
TATTTTCAGTTGATATCTCACTAACTTCAGTGAGAATTTGATGTACACAAACTCATCATTTTGGTAATGAATAAAATTTTTCATTGACCAAAAAAAAAAGACAAAACAGTGTTTCTTACTTGATTTTTCATCATAGAAAAAACTTTATGGGACACACATCAAATGTTCAAAACTTCAAGTTCTCGTGTATTTATGGTGGAGATGGCGACACCTTAGTGTAAACTAACTTGTGCAGTTGCGCTGATACTAGACGATGATGATCGACATTAAGATTGCAAATCAATTAATTTTAGTTTAGTATCATCAAAAAGTTGAGGGTGAGTCTTAGTGCAATTTTAAGGTTGTTTCTTTATGACCTGAAGGTCATGCATTCAAAATGCGGAAACGGCCTCGCTAACTGTAAGTTTGTGATGATAAAAGAACAGCTCGGGCTTCCATAATTGTGAGCTCTAGAGAGGGTCAAAATATTCCTTTGTTCTCTTCATAACATCATTATATCCTTAATTATGAAGACCAATTTTTTTTTTGAGGATCAGTCCTACTTTGTCACATTCATGTTTCATTAGATTGGTTTTGTGTCTTTCAGTAGAAATAAGGGGAAAATGCTTCCAGCACCCAAAGTAAAGAAAACGTGCTCCCCCCTAAATACTTTTTTAACGGGTGCTTTGCCCCCAAAATACGCGGTGATTTTCTTCCAGCCCACAAAATGAATCCCCAGGCGAGACGCCGTTTAAACCCCTCGCGAAATACCCAAAATACCCCTAGACAGCCTATAACGGTCGGCCTCTTACATCAAAAATATGACGTTGATACTGTAGCATTAAATAGTAATTAGAATGCTTTTTTTTTGGGGGGGGGCATTCCCATTTCCCTCCGAATTCTCACAATATCTATTCCCCTTCCCGTTGTAATAAAATCGCTGAGTTCCTCCCCCATTCTATTACCCCAACTACTCTGTTCCTTCCATTTAATTCTCCGCAATAAAATCCTCTTTGATTCTTCAACTACTTTTTGTAATAAAATGACGGATGGATCTCTTCTTTGTCTGGTAACTAAGGAAAAAAGCAACAAAGATGGTGACAGTGTATTCGTTGTTATCAAAGAGAATACATAAATAATCAGCTTGAAATATCAACTGTCAGAAAGGCTTAAAATATCAATGCAATCTCTTTCATTGAAGTTAATATGCGAAAGGAAAAAGAAATTCAGTATTTCAATTGACAATGACGATGACTTAAATTTGATGTTCGAGTATTGTCGTCGTAATCGTTTTACATAGGCGAATTTGTATGCTACCTCCACTGGAGAATCCTCAACTTCATAGAATACACAGACTACACCAGAAAATGCGTAGGCATTACATTTCTGATTTCCTTACGAGTTCGCTGATAGTTTTTGCCACTAGTTGTTAATCTTATGCATTGGTTGCTGAGCTTATGAGTTGGTTGTCAAGGTTAGGTTAAGGACTGGTTGTATGGCTTATTTTATCAAGAAGGTTTAAGATTTTTTTTCTAAGGTTATGAGTTTGCTGTTATGTAGACTAGTTGGTTACTATGGTTAGGTGTTTGTTATTGGCTGTTAATTTTATGAGTTGGCTGTTAAGGTTAGGAGTTCGTTGCTGAGGCTATGTAAATTTTTTACTTCTTCAGGACCATACCGACAGAAAATTCGTGATGCGCAGATACCACGCTCACCCATAACTGTAATGATGAGCGTATTCCTAATGACAACCTTACCGGTGACTCGATCATGCTGGTGGAAGACATGATTAACCACCAAACAAGGATCTCAACTGAGTGACTGCCCGTCATACGTGAAGTAGGTCAAAATTTTAATAGTGCTGCTAAAGTTAGATTAGCACTTCAATACTATTCAATTACTAAATGGTAGTATGATGTTTACCATAATGAACAACGGCACATAAGAGTCTATTGCCGATTCAAGCACATGCATGGTTGCCCTTGGATGTCGTTTGCTTCCCCGCTCAAAAATTCGTCGATCATGTCCATAAAGAATTTCGAATCTACTTACACCTACGGTCAATATGGAGCAAATGCTGGCAACTCAAGGGCATCAAGGAAGTTCATTGCTGGCCAAATACAAGCTATTTTGAAGGTTAGGCCAGATCTTCGTGCAGTTGATATCAAGAACGACATGCTCTCTAATTTTAGCATCAAGATTAACTACAATAAAGCGTGATGAGGCAAGGAGACAGCTCAACAAGACCTGTTCGGTGACGATGATGAGGCTTACGATTCACTGAGATGATACATTCTTTTTTATTCTTTTGAAACCATTCTTACATATTGGTTGCTAACTATACATATTAGTTGTTAAAGTTATTAGTTCGTTGTTAAGTATACGTGTTGGTTGTTAAGATTGAAGATTAGTTGTTATGGTTATGAATTCGTTTCTAAGGTTACTGCTTTGTTGTTATATTCATGCAGGTATGAATCTATGGTACATGCAACTAATACAGGAAGTCATGTTATTATTGATGCTGATAATGGGAGGTTCAGGCGATTGTTCATTAGTTATAATACTTGTATTGAAGGGTTCATTGCTGGATGTAGGCCTCTATTGTTTTTAGATGGAATATTTATTAAAGATCGCTACAGAGGCATACTACTTAGTGCCACTGGGTATGACAAAAATCAGGGAATATTGCCCCTTGCTTATTGTGTATGCGACTAGGAGAATGAGGCTAACTAGAAATAGTTTTTACAAGGATTGTGGACGTTACTGTATGATAAGAAAAATCCTTACCAACCTCTACATCGGCTGGTAATGATTTCCGATGTCAACAAGGGTATTAGGGTAGCAGTCGAGGAATTCTTTTCAGATGTTTTCCGTTCAAGGTGTGTTCTGCATCTAGTCGAGAATTTCAAAAAGAAGATGAAGGATTTTGGACAGAAGGCAAATGTCACCACTATGTTGGGTGAGCTGTTATAATCTGCGACTTATAAGTACACAATTTCTGAATGAGATGATGACATGAAAGAATTGGCAGTGATCGATCATAGGGCTTACGTCACTGTAATAGAATACCCCCAGGAGAGATGGGCAAACACACATTTTTCTCGTATAAGGTAAGATAGCTTGGTTTAAACGTTATTTTTTTCAGCACCATTATAGTTGTTTAGGTTAGAGTTAGCCTACAGTTTTTCTGTTAAGGTTAGAGATTTATTGTTAAAGTTAGAGTTTTATTATCATGGTTAGAATTTTTCTGCTAAGGTTTTGTTGTTAAGTTTAGAATTTTGTTGTTAAGGTTAGGGATTTATTATTTAGGTTATAGATTTATTATTAATGTTAGGGTTTTGTTATTAAGGTATGACCATGTTACTTTAAACGTTGCTGAGTGCTTCAATAGCTGGATAAGAAAGGCATGATTGTTGCGAATCTTACCTTTGGTTGAGATCATACGGAAGCAAATAATGGAGTGCATGCATGAAAGGAGGCTAGTGGGTCAGAAATGGTCTGGATACTTATGCCCGGGAGTGGAGATGGTGCTTTGTAAAAATATTCAGCATGGGTGCTGCTTGGCCATTAAATATTCGACAGAATATATTGTGAAGGTTGAGTCCAATAAAACTTGTCGTGTAGATTTGAAGAATCGGACACCTTCATGCAGGTCCTGGGACATCACCCGCATTCCTTGCAAACATGCGTGCGCTGCAATTAAATGGATGGACCGAGAAATTTATCAATATTGTGATTGCTATATGATTGTTAACGCATTCAGAGCAAGTTATGCACCGATCATCTTTCCCTTCCCAGATTACGAGAAACGCTTTGTACCGCTAAAAGATCAATTGTTAATGCCTCCTCTCATCAAAAAAGATGTGGAAAACCATGCACTAGACGAATTAACAACAGGTCGCTGAACACCCGTCCTGTTAAGTGCTCTCGACGCAACGTGGAGGGTCACAATCATGCAACTTGTAACGACCCTATTTAGTTTAGCGTTTTATTTTCATGTATATGGATTTGTTATCAAGTATATCATTACAACTGTTAAGGTCATGGATTGGCTATTAAGGTTACTATTTGGTTGTTAAGTTTATGACTTGTTTGTTGAAGTTTTGATTTGGTTGTCAAGTTTATCACTTGAGTGTTAAGTTTACTGTTATTCACTTGCACTTGGTTGTCAGGGTCACTGATTGTTAAAGCCTCCTCTTACCAAAAAAATACGGGGAAGACCATGTTACTGGACGAGTTTGTTAAAAACAGGTCACTGGACACCCGTCTTGTTAAGTGCTCTCGACATAACATAGAGAGTCACAATCGTCAAACTTGTAATGAGCCTATATAGTTTAGCGTTTTATTGTTAAGGCTATAGACAGGTTGATAAGAATACTGTTTGGTTGTCATGTTTATGGAATTGTTTTCAAGTATAGCGTTAAAATTGTCAAGGTTATGGCTTGGTTATTAAGGTTATGGCTTGGTTATTAAGGTTATAACTTGGTTGTCAAGTTTATCACTTGATGTTAAGGTTACTGTTATTCACTTACACTTGGTTGTCAAGGTTACCGAGATATTTTTACTTTAACTGCATTCAATACATCCCAAGGAGGAGAGTTAAGATACCCTGGACTCCTACTTATCCCCACATCCCACACGACAACATCATCATCCCTTTGCTTCTTCAACTACAGGATAGTAAAGATAACCTTTTGGTTCACTTTCCTCGATGACCCCATCACCAACTCTCTGTTGACCCTCACTCCTTTATATGTAAATCCTAAGCTTACCCTCTCCAAAAAGCCTCCTACATCTTCAAGTCTCCTTGTCGCCATAAACCAAAAGATCAATGCTAGCCCTCACAATGATGAAGATCATGGCGAAAAGGACGCACGCTCATAAAGATCTTAGCTAGCCCTCACATTGATAAAGCTATTCCCCCTTTTTTTAAGATCATGAAGATCAACCATTGTCTTTGCTCTAAGTTCCATCAACTGTGGGTGAATGCAAATGGATGTCTCCAAAGAGCTTGTACATTAATAGGATAGTTATGATTCAAAAGTATAGTGAATAAAATCAATTCAGTTGGATCAATACGTGAATTACATGGGAAGGCAGGCATATGATGGTAAAGATAGTCCTCTGGCTTACGTTTACAGTGTATATATACAATGTAAACATAATCCAGAGGACTATCTCTACCGTCATATGCCTACCTTCCCATGTGATTCACACATTGATCCAATTGGTCCTGTTATTGGAAAAGCTCATTGGAGAGAGCCATTTATATTCACCCACGCTGATGGAACTTAGAGCAAAGACAATTGTTGTACTTGCAGGTCTCATCATGTTGTTAAGTTTACGGGTTGTTGTTAGGCTCATTTGTTTATTGTAAAGGTTGTGGCTTGATAGTAAAGAAAATGATTGCCTGATACAAGGTTGTTAATGTCTACATTTATTTTTGTTCAGACATATTATCGCTTGGCTTTTATGATCAAAGTTATGGACTGGTTGCCAAGTTTACTGATTTATTGTTAAGTTTAGCATTTTATTATTAAGCTTATAGACTGGTTATTAAGCTTACGGATGTAGGTATTCAAAAATGCCAAAACTCAAAATGTGAAAAGGAGGATCAGAGAAACGAACCCCTTCTCAATCAGAAACGAGGTTCGTTGTTTAGAAAAGATCAACCTCGAGAACGTGAGTCGCCATGCAGCAGAGCTCAACATCAAAAGATAAAGTTCATTACTGAATAGAACAGATCTACAAGACTCGAAACTCGTCATTGGATACGAGGTTCGAGGTTCACTAGTGGATACGAGACTTGGAGTTCGTCATTGGATACGAGGTTTGAGGTTCATTGGTGAATACAGAGTTTGAAGCTCGTCATTGGACACGAGGTTCAAAACTCATTACTAGACATGAAACTCATTAGTGAAGATGAGGCTCGTCAAAAGGGAACTTACAAGACTTACTATGAAGTTGGACTCAGCTGTCGAAGATGAAGTTCGTTAGTGAAAGTGAGGTCTGTCAGACGAAGTAAGTGAAGACCAAATTCATTAGGAAGAAGTTGGCCTACTGCAAGGTTTGTTGGTAAGACGAACCTCGAGGCTCGTCTTACTTGATGAATTCCGTTTCAATTGAGGTCGAGGTTCATCATCTACGTGGGATTTACCTGTAACGGCTTTGAATACTTAGTCAGCCACATGGGCTAATCTTCAGGAGCATACTACGGCGTGCGCTGATTTGGAGGAGGTAGTTACGCCCCTCTACCAGTGATTATAGCACGTCGGTTATTTGCTTAAAACCGTATAAATAGTCATCGATGACTACAGATAAAAGGGGTTGGTTGATTGTTAATTAATTGGAGATTTTCAAGCTTGGACTTCACAAAGCATTAGTACGAACCTCGATTCCAGCTGGTTAATGAACGTCAGAAGCTCTTGTGATCTTGGTCTGATCGTCAACGGGAGGCAATCTCGACTCAAGCATCGAGGAAAGCATCCTTTCACCACCTAAAACCCACCTTAAACAAAAAAGAAGCTGAATTAATCATTTCTTCCTCTGTAATCGAGAGAGTGTGAGTGATTGTAAGGGTTTCGTACCAAGTGCTCAAACATATTTCTTAAAACAAGAGAATCAATCAATCTTCAATTTTTCGACCCTACAACGAACTGGTTGTTAAGCTTACGAGCTGGTTATCAAGCTTACGAGATTGGTTGTCAAGCTATTGATTTATTATTAAGTTTAGCATTTATTATCCAGTTTGATAGTTATATTGTTAAGTTTAAGGTTACGAGATTGTTGTTAAGCCTAGGGATTTGTTATAAAGGTTGTGGCTTGATAGTAAAGAAAACGATTACCTGATACAAGGTTGTTAATATCTACGTTTATTTTTGTTCGGAAAGATTATTGTAGTAGTAAATGTTTAATAACATTTACAAATGACAATGTACAATTACAACCTAAAGTTTCTTCAATTCATTTTCAATTTACAAATCACAATGTTTAAGAAAATGAGAACCATACAAAAACAATATAGAAGGAATGAACAAATTTTCTATTTTTCGACTTTACGGTTCGATTGACTTTAATGCTTTCTTCAACTGTTTTGTTTTGGCTGTTATCTTGTCTTCAACGGGTAATTCTTGGTAAACTGGAATGTTCTTATTCATCGCATTAGCATCGTGAGCCCAAGCAAAAAACATGCATTGCTTATTTAGGAACTTTGCACATCCTCAGAAGTATCTACCTTTATTCCTTCCATTTTTACACTGCTTGAGGGGTGTTGAAATTTTACAAAAACAACATACCTCTTCTAGTACTTGAGACCCCTCCGATGTATTCATCTCACAATCTCAAAATGGAAATCAAGGGATGATAGAACTTCTACTGAGGTTGTAGAATTGCTTTGATCACACTATATATTGCATTTGGAATAACAAGCTAGCCGTTAGAATATGACTGTTAGAGCAGTTAGGCAGCTAGCCGTTGCAATATGACTATTGGAATAGTCACCAATTTAAATGCTTTGTATTCAGTTGAATGTTAACCTTTTCAGCTAAAAGTTGTAATAGTTAAGAGATAATTAACATGTTAACATAAACAATTACTCAACATATTTGGCTGATACAAGGTTGTAAAGGTTTTGGCTTGATAGTAAAGAATACGTTTGTTTGATATACAGTAGTAAATGTTTACGTGTCATTTTGGTTAGAGAGACTATCGCTTGGCTGTTACGATCAAGGTTATGGACTCATTATCATGCTTATCAATTTATTGTGAAGTTTGATATTGTATTGTTAAGCTTATAGATTGGTTGTACAGTTTAGTGCTTTGTTATTAAGCTTATGGATTTGTTGTCAAGTTTAGCCTTTTGGTTATCAAGGTAACCAAAAAAGAAATTTCGCTCTCTCTCTCTAGATCTCTCTCTCTCTCTCTCTCTCTCTCTACATTAAATGCATTCTATAGTATTGTTTGTTCCCAAGATAGGTAGTTATTATCACCTGGCTCCTCGCTATTCCCATCTACTACGCAAGCAATTACCCTCGTCCCTTCGCCTATTCAACGACATGACCATTTGACACAGCCATCAATTCTTCCCATCACAGCCATTCTCTTCATCAAGTTTGTGAAAAAGCTTACCCTTCTCCTCCAATCGTGGCCTCATATCAACTACACCCCTTGCTTCCTAAACCAGAAGATCATGTCTAATGATGATAGCGTCTGTATCCATTACTATGGCTCAGGGCATATCTCACGGGATTTCCTCATGGTCTAAGAGCTTGCGCCACTCCATGATTGCTCCCCTTGCCAGATAACGTCGCCAGCAACATTCAAGAGCTTACTACCTTCACCATCTTCACTCCTAAGCTGGCCCGGCCATCTTTAGATGAGCTGAGCGAATTGCTCGGGTACCACTTCAACGTCTAGGATTAGACCTATGAGATCAAGTAGGTATCTGCAAATAGCTTCATGCTTAAATTCCCTTCTGATGAACTACTAGATCAATCCATCGAGCTCAGCCCGGTAAATTTTAGGTCCTTCGTGGGTAGATTCAGGCTTTGGAGGGAGGACCTCAGGCTAAGAACATTGCCCAAACCCTTTTTCACGTGGGTCCGCCTCTTTAATCTCCCCTACCACCTCTAGGAGTAGGAGTTACTGTAGACGTCAAAAATTACCTATAGGTCACTGCACGTGGTTCGAGACAGAGAGAAGATAATGAACGTTGTTATTTGAGTCATAGAAGCTCATTTGACGATGACAAACGCATGAAGTGAGTCGACAGACTATGCAAAGCAACAGAATTTCAGAACAACAGAAACACGAATGGATCGGGAGCTGCACATCGCTTACAAAAGACGAAGAACACCTTAGGTCCTATTTATTCCACATATAATTCAATCATGGAAGCTCATAGATCTCCTTGTCAGCTTTCCAATGCATCTTGAACCGCGTAATTCTAAGATCCGACAACGAAAATACGGTGGAAACGGACAGAACGTGCGAAACTACATTCCGGGCCTCGCCAAGACACCCGGAGGTGTCTCGGCCGTGGCCGAGACACCCACGGGTGTCCGCAACCCAAAAATACTGATTTGGCGGTTTTAAGCTAGATTTTGATTATTAATCGTCTGGATTTGTTTTAATTGATATGATATCATCCAAGAACATGGTTAAGTAGTTACAACTGAAGAGATTGAATCGATCATTCTCATCGAAAAATAGGGGTCCCTAAGCCTATAAATATAGCCGTAGGACCTTCATTTTTCCAGATCTGGAATTCACGAGCGTCGGCAAAGCCCTGGTGAATTGAAGACTGAAGGAACATAAATTTCAGAGAGGAGGAGGAGACTTCAGTGAATTCTTCGGCATAAAGAAGGAGAGTTCGATAGATCTGCAGCCCTGTTCTTTTCCTTAAGATCGCCCCGTTGCGATGATCTCAAGAAGAGTGATTATCTCGTTGTTGCCGAGATAATTGCTTCGGCTTCTTGATTCCTTCATGAATCGATGAAGCTCTGAATCTGATCTGATTATTTGGTGATCTACGGATATCAACATCCCCGTCACAGGCTAAGATCCCACGCAAGCAGCGGGTGATAAACACCCGTTGTGTTATTTGATGAGAGTTGTACTTTTTTTTTATTTTTATTATGTAAGAGTCTTATAAAAAGACTAACTTTTTTTGTTTTTATTGTAATGTTTAAAGTTGTAATGAATACAGCAATGAAATTATCAACAGCTTTGCTGCCAAAGCTGGCAATTACAGTGGGAGGCAACAGCTTTGCTGCCGAAGCTGTCGTGATGCAACCAATGATCAACATCCCGGTGAATAAAAAGGTTGAATACGAATTTAACTAGCAGAAGTTCGAGGAGTACGTCTCCTCCTCCTCCTCCAGATCCGCCTCTCCTCGCAAGTGCAGAAAGGTCTCCTCCTTCCGGAAGATCTGTTGGTCTTCAGATCTGAGGACTCAAGAAGGTGATTTTCCTACTACCGTTGCTATAGATGTACCTCATAATGATCCGTCAGCGTCTAATGATGCCAGATCTACAGATCTAAACTCATCCTCGATCAAGGAGTCGACTATTGAAGGTGTGCCAAATTTGTTGAAGAGGGCTCGTCAAAGACATCGTCAACGTCTTGCTCGTCAGTTCGCCAAGGCTTTGGAGTAAGTGTACGGACTTCCCTACCAAGCGGATCTAGAGTTCAGAATGCGCCAAGTGGATAAGCCATCACCACAACAAGCATCAGGGTCCTCCTCCCAATCATCAACTAACAAATGGGTTCGTGTCAAACGAACTCGTTCTACTCTCGAGGAGCGTATCCAGAAACGCTGCGCACTACTTGCGCATGCACGTATTCTCGCATAAGAAGCTCAGAAATTGTAGCAGAAGGAGGTGGTCAAGAAACCACCAAGAGCTAAGTAGGTTTGGGTGCTAAAGGCCAAAATAGCACCTCTACCCGACAAGAGACACTAAACATGTCTCTTGGTCGATTCCAAATTCGAGGCTGTTCCCCAGCCTTCGTCAACTTCAGATCTTGCTCCTATAGCTCCCGCACCTTCGGTGAAGCCTAACGATAGCATGGATCTTTCTAAATTTAGAATTCTGTTGAAGGATCACCTGGGTCCTTTACACGAAGGTAAAGGCAAAGCGCCTGTTAAGGAACGCTTGGGACCGTTGAAGGAACCCCGAGCAACCATCTGGACTGGGGGTTGTACGCGACCTCCTAACAAGTTGATTCCCGTAACTACCCGCGTGGGGGTGCCTGCACAAGACCAGGAGCCCGTTAAAATTTCACCCTCACACGGGTGTGATTCCAAATATGTGACTCCTACTAAAGCCAATAAAGCACTACCTATTCAGAAGAAGACGCGTCAAAAAAACAACAACGTTCAACCTGAGGAATCAAACCAACAGCCGATAGGTTGCTCTGACTGCAACGTCGATGAGTTGTACTATCAGGCTGGGGGTACGAATAAATCTTAAAAGAGAAGTACCCAGAAAGTGGACTCTCCTTGTCTGTGTACCAAATTTATCAGGGTAGTATTATCAACGTGTAGCTACCCCAAGACTGCTCCACAGAGGGTCTTGATATTTAAAAGAATCTCTACCAGAACATCCAAGTCCAAGCCAAAGAATTTCTATAGAAAAAGATCAGCTGCGCAAGATGATGAACTCCCAAAGGTCACCATCAATATGGTCGATAAGGATAAGTCAACATGAAGTTTCAATCCCCGATATTTTTCGGACATATCCTAACGTATAACTCGGTTACGCGTGGGAACTACTAGGCGTAGGGACCATCAGAGGATGAATAGCGGATTATCCTCGGAAGATGAAGCATCAGATGCAAACTCTGTCATCACTTCTGATAATACAGTGTCCAGCATAGGACAATCCCGTGAGGCGTTTATGGTTAACACTGAGCAAATGGCCAAAATTATCGAGGATGCCTTGGCTAAGTAAAAAGAGAACTTCAAGTTCGAAATGGAAATGACTATGCTGCATATGAGGGAAGAGCATGATCAACATATTCGAGCCATGTCGAATCAGATCGGTGAATCCAGTCATCACAACAGTGCCTATCGAGTAGATGGCAATTCCGATACGGACGAACACCTCGATACAAAAAACCCTCCCGTTGACCAAAACGCTGGGGGTGGCCCTACTGAGAATAACAACACTAGGGGTGGTCCCATCAATGATGATAACACTAGGGGTGGCCCTATTATTCCTCCTCAAAATCGATCAAAGAAGGATACATACAATATGAAAAGGTGAAAGACCTCAAGAGCAAAATCAATGTTCTGATGTTTACTCGAGAGGTGAAGAAGACCGGTATTCCGTGTCCTTACCCAAGAGAGTATGATTCGATACCATCTCCGGCGAAGTTCAACCTAGTCAACTTCATGCCGTTCGATGGGAAAGGCTCGCCCACTAAGCATCTGATCTACTGTAAGTTCCACTTAGGCATGATCTCCAACAATGAATCCCTGATGGTTCGGTCATTCGTTAGCACCCTTCACGGACCTGCCTTCGATTGGTACCACCATCTCAAACCCAGAAGTATCAACAACTGGGAAGACCTGGAGAGCCTATTCCTCACACACTTCTTTGATGATGACGCCGAGGTATCAATCAGGATACTCTTTAATGAGAAATAAGAAGACGATGAGACAGTCGACGACTTCATCAAACGCTTTCAGAATAAAGCGATGAACTACCGAGATCCGATCACAGAGGACTTCATCCTCCAAACCTGTCATAACAACCTCTCTTTAGACGTGTTGGTAGTTATAGGAGTATTACCCTCCAATACCTGAAAAGAGTTAAAGATATACGGAGAGCGGGCCGAATGCTACCTCAGAAGGAAGAAGGCCGAGAGGGGCCAACTGACGGCTAATCCTCCGAACTCAAACTTTGCCTCTCGTGGTAAGGGGAAGGCACCTACAGCAGTTGTTGATATTAATCAGACGGTACAACAATAACCCCGAAGATAGCAAAAGACTTCGGATCCGAGACTCCAAAAAGAATACTCCTTCAAGGACGAGGACGTTCTAGCCATTTTCGAATCCCTCCTAAAAAATAATAAGATCAAGCTACCACCTATCGTAAATCAGGAGAAAGCTGATAATACTTTAGATCCAAAATATTATGCATACGACAGGAGGATCCTTCATCCCACCAAAGCTTGCTTCGCTCTCAAAATAGCATCCAAACCTTGGTTGAAGCCGGCGTCATAACGCTAAATTAAGCCGAATGAAGACTCCGATAAGTATAAGAGTATAAACTTCTCCTTCCGACACTCTGAAGAGTATACGAGTATAAACTGCTTCTTAATACTCTAACAGATATATGAGTCTAAACTATTTTCTTTCTTTCACAGGAAGTTCCTATAAAGTATCATGTCTGGTATTCATAAGGATAGCCCGGCCATTCAACTAAGTACAATGTTAGACCCAGTTTCGCAAAGGAAGCTAGGGGTGGATGATTCATGTAACGGGAAGTTCTCGTAAGACTGTTACATGTAATATTCTTAGGGATAACCCAGTCATTACAAACAAAGTGATAAACACTAAACTCCAACTGTTAAAGTCCTGACATAGTACTCGGAATTTTAGTCTCCTGATCATTGACAATTGTCAAACCCTTTCGTGTTAATTATTTGTCACTTAACACCAGGGACTCTCTTCGAGTGATTCATACAAATTAACACTCCTATTGTAATTTGTACTCTCACTCTCACTGTTTATTTGGTCAAACATTCCTATAGTTAGAACCACAACCAAAGCCAAAATTTTCTCTCGATTCCTTCCATGAACGAGAGGTCCACTTTCAAATCGAATGATCAAACCTTCCTATAGTTAGGGTCATCTCAAACTCCTGCTTGGTCAAACCTTTTTACAGTTAGATCCAAAACCATAATTCACTCTCGATAAATGAGAAATCTACCTTTAGTTCGTAATCAAACCTTCCGATAGTTAGGATTATCCGAATCTTTTCAATTCTCGGAGTGGAGATCCCACTCTTAGTTTCACTCTTCAAATTCTCAAGGTGGAAATCCCACTTCGAGTCTCCTTTGTAACTGGAGATAGAATATAAAATTCTTCCTCTTCGGTTTTGGGAGATAGAATAAAAAATTCTTCCTCTCCCATTTTGGGTTTGTCTTTGCCCCAAGAGAAGACACCATCATTCAACTCTAAAATCTATGCTTCACACGCGTGGAGAATTTTATCCCGAATCCTAAGTAGGGATAAGTCAACGCCTAACACGCATTGCTGGTTTAGTCTTTCACCGATTGAAAAAGACACCAGAATCCGAGTCTGAGGACTTTTATCCCGAAGCCTAAGTAGGGATAAGTCAGCGCCTAACACGCATTGCCGGTTAGTTCTTGACCATAAAAAGAACAAAAACCCATATATTCAACATTATGGTAGGTTGTTATTCATAACACCATAATCCGTGTCTCACACGCATGGGAAATTTTATCCCGAAGCCTAAGTAGGGATAAGTCAGCGCCTAACACGCATTGCCGGTTAGTCATTGATCGTAAAAAGGACAAAGACCACACATTCGACATTGTGACAGGTTGTTGTTAATAGCACCATAGTCCGTGGCTTACACACGCGGAGAATTTTACCCCGAATCCTAAGAAGGGATAAGTCAACACCTAACACGCGTTGCCGGTTTAGTCTTTTACTGATTGAAGAAGACACTAAAATCCAAGTCTGGAGAAGTTTATCCCGAAGCCTGAGTAGGGATAAGTCAGTGCCTAACACTCGTGGCCAGTTAGTCTTTGATCGTAAAAAAGGATGAAAGCCCACATATTTAACATTGTCGCAGGTGGTTATTCATAACGCCAAAAAACCTGTGCCTTACACGTGCGGGGAATTTTATCCCGAATCCTAAGAAGGGATAAGTCAACGCCTAATATGTGTTGTCGGTTTAGTCTTTCACCGATTGAAGAAGACACCAGAATCAAAGTCTGGGGAAGTTTATCCCGAAGCCTAAGTAGGGATAAGTCAGCGCCTAACACACGTTGTCGGTTAGTCTTTGACCGTAAAAAGGACAAAAGGCCACATAGTCGACATTATGGTAGGTGGTTATTCATAACGCCAAAATCCATACCTAACACATATTGCGATAAAAGTCAATGCCAGTCAACGCATTGCATTAAAAAGTCAACACCGGACGATCTGAAACCCTAGGTTAACGCCGGTCAACATGTAACCCTAGGTCAATGCCAGTCAATACGTTACAATAAAAAGTCAACGCTGGGCGATCCGAAACCCTAGGTTAACACCAGTCAATGTGTAACCCTAGGTCAATGCTAGTCAACACGTTACAATAAAAAGCCAATGTTGGGCGATCCGAACCCTAGGTTAACGCCGGTCAATGTGTAAGTCTAGGTCAACGCCATTCAACGTGTTGTAATGAAAGTCAACACAAGTCAATATATTATAATGGAGATAATCAATTCAAAGTCAACTCGACGATACGAGCTAAAATCAACTAACCAGTTTTGATTCGAGACTTTGACGACAGCCAGACGATAAACGCAGTGCCGAAACAACTTCGGTTATTCATTAAGATATTGAATAGACTGAGATTCGAAGATGTCAAGAGTCAAAGCTAACTACAGGTCTTTTACACCGACTGAAGGTTGGACGGATCATATCCAAAGTATTTCAGGCTCATCTATAAAAAAAACGAGACTAAAACACTTAGTAGGGGGTATCTCTAGGCGTCAAAAATTACCTATGGGTCCCTACATGTAGCTTGAGATAGAGAGAAGACAATGAACGTCACTATTCGAGTCATAAAAGCTCATTTGATGATGATAAACGTATGAAGTGAGTCGACGGACCATGCGAAGCAACAGAATTTTGGAACAACAGAAACACGAATAGACCGGGAGCTGCACATCACTTACAAAAGACGAAGAACCTCTCAGATCCTGTTTACTCCACATTTGATTCAATCATGGAAGCTAGTAGATCTCCTTGTCGGCTTTCCAACGCATCTTGAACCGTGCAATTCCGAGATCAAACGACAAAAATACGACAGAAACGGACAGAACGCATGAAACTACGTTTCGGGTCTCGCCAAGACACCCCTTGGTGTCTTGGCCACGGCCGCAACACCCATGAGTGTCTTGGCTTAGCCGAGACACTCACAAGTGTCTCGGCCATGCCGAGACACCCACAGGTGTCCGCAGCCCAGAAATGCTGATTTGGCGGTTTTAAGCTGGTTTTTGATCGTTAACCGTCTGGATTTGTTTCAATTGATCTGATATCATCCAAGAACATGGTTAAGTGTTTACAACTAAAGATTAGATTGAATCGATTGTTCTTATCCAAAAACAGGAGTCACTAAGCCTATAAATATAGTCCCAAGGCCTTCATTTTTCCAGATCTGGAATTCACGAGCGTCGGCGAAGCCCTACTGAATTAAAGACTGAAGGAGCGCAAATTTTAGAGAGGAGGAGACTTTAGTGAATTCTTCGGTATAAAGGAGGAGAGTTTGATAGATCTGTAGCCTAGTTCTTGTCCTTGAGATCACCCTGTTGGGGTGATCTCGAGAAGAGTGATTATCTCGCCGTTGCCGAGATAATTGTTTCGGCTTCTTGATTCTTTCGCGAATCGACAAAGCTCCAGATCTGATCTGATTGTTTGGTGGTCCACGGATATCAACATCCCTATCATAGGCTAAGATCTTAGGCAAGTAGCGGGCGATAAACACCCGTTGTGCTGTTTGATGAGAGTTGTACTTTTTTTTGTTTTCATTGTGTAAGGGTCTTATAAAAGACTAACTTTTTTATTTTCATTGTAACATTTAAAGTTATAATGAATACAGTAATGAAATCATCAACTTTCTCACCAAACAGTTACTACAATCACTGTTCGAGGGCATCAACCAATGCATGTACTGGTCCGCTGATGTCACCACGAAAAATAACTTCAAATACTACAGGGTGCTGCTCGAGATCAGGGAATATTCGGATATCCCTAAGAGGATTAGGTTTCGTTACACCTCTACTATGGACTTAAGCCTAATGGAAGGGTTCATCATCACTTAGGTTGTAGGTCAGGACTGGGAGCACCAGGCGAACATTGAGGCTGATCCTATCGACATGGCTGTTGGCCAACCTCAACGCCAGCATACGCAGCCTCCTTGCGCCGACCCGGAGTTGATTGAGGTGACTTGAGACGGTAGACAAATGATGATGGAGAGAGATCTCTGGCAATGATTTCTCCAGGTCGATGGTGTTAGGAGGTCCACCCTTTCTCGTGACAGGGGTTTCTCAGACGACTTCACTTCGAGCAAGGGCAACGGGGAGGAGCAGTCGGCCCCTAGGTTATCATTTATGTAAATTCCCTTATGGTTTGTTTAACTTGATCATGATATGTGTTGTTAATAACATATTAATTTATGATGCACTTTTTAGAATGATTATACATTTGTTAACTGTAAATAGCCATGAGGTTGTTGTTAAGCTTAGGGATTCGTGTTAAGGTTGTGGGTTTGTTGTTAAACTCGTGGGTTTACTGTTATGGTTACAGATTGGGGGTAATATGTTAAGCTTTAGGCTTGTTTTGGATTTGTTGTTGAGCTTAGGGCTTTGGTTGTTAAGGTTACAGGTTTGTTATTAAACTTGCATGTTTGATGTTAAGGTTACGGATTAGGGGGTATGATGTTAAGCTTTGGGCTTGTTTTGAATTTGTTGTTGAGCCTAGGGCTTTGGTTGTTAAGGTTACAGTTTAGCTATTGTCGTGATTTACCTTTGGCTTCAAGTTTGTAGCTTGCAAATGATTTTAAAGTTAAGCTTAGGGTTTGCGTGTTAAGGTTACAGGTTTGTTGTTAAAATTGTGGGTTTTCTATTAAGATTACGGATTGGGGGTATGATGTTAAGCTTTGGGCTTGTTTTAGATTTGTTGTTGAGCTTAGGACTTTTGTTGTTAAGGTTATGGGTTTGTTGTTAAACTTGTGTGTTTGCTGTTAAGGTTATAGATTGGGGGTATGATGTTAAGCTTTGGGCTTGTTTTGGATTTGTTGTTTAGCTTAAGGCATTGGTTGTTAAGGTTACAGGTTAGCTATTATCATGATTTACCTTTGGCTTCAAGTTTGTGGCTTGCAAATGATTTTGTTGTTAAGCTTAGGGATTGCGTGTTAAGGTTACGAGTTTGTTGTTAAACTCGTGGGTTTGCTGTTAAGGTTACGGGTTTGTTGTCAATGTTATGGGATTGCTATTTCAGTTATGGATTGGGGGTCTATTTTATAGGATTGCTCAGAAAGTTTATGGATTTGTTGTTCAGCTTAACTCTTCGATGTTAACCTTTATATTTATAATATTTATAGTATATTGTTATTTACAAAGAATTGTAATATATCATTTAAAAAAGTCTATATCTCAACGTCATCATCGTCAAGTTTTCCTACATCTTTTTTCCTCTTCCTGCCTTTAATCAGTAAATATGCTACTAGCTTCACACGTACCACCCATGTGTTATGCTCTATAGGCGTGACGTGCAGGACATCATTCGATAATGGCTTTTAGTAACTGGTATATGTAGATCCTACAGTCATACCTACACACAAAATTTAAAATTCCACCATTGAGACCATAGTTGTTTACAACCAAAGCATTACAACAAATCTGTTACCTTAACAACCAGTTTTCAACATTGAATTCCAACAAGGGTTCCAAAAAACTTACAACCCCTTTTTCTCCTCGCATGGAACTTTGATTGGGTCGAATACACTATGCAATTGGTTCTCATCGAAGCCAGGTTTAATGTAGTTGAATGCTTTAACAATATTAAGCACAGGTTCCCAATGTCTAGTTCTCTCCTTCAAGGAATCGTAATGCCTGGCAATATCATTTTCGACATTGTTCGCGGGAAAAATTGTTTTCATTGAAGTCATTGTTTTCTTGAGCAACAGTTTATCGGTTACAAAAGATCCGGTCTTTTTATAGGATCCGGTTACAACAAAATCAAAGAAAAATAAAAAGATTACAACTTTCCTTTTTTTGTGGAACAAATCGCAAGATCCTGTTTTGCGGTCTCTTGCTTGTGTGGGTTCTTCGCCTGCGCCGGGGTTAATCCGTGGACCACCGCACGATCTTGATCCGATCGGATCTATACGGTATGATGGGTGTTATTTCACGAAGGAAATAATAACCGAGGAGATTATTTCACCAAGGAAATAATAGCCTCAAGTAATCGAAATCGACCAAGCGAAATCGATACTCTTCTCGGGATCAAAAACCAAGTTTTGATCCGGAGGGTAACCGTGTAGATCTCAGATCTGATCTCTCTCGAACTCCTGCCTTGTTTGGTGTGGATGATCGCCAAGAACCAGATCTGAAAAGTTTAAGTCTTCAAAGCTTCAAAACTCCGAGGTTTAGATCTCAATCCAGCAGAGCTTCGCCTCAAAAGTTCACCAAAATTCCAACCTCCATAAATGAACCCTCATCTCCTATTTATAGGCATTTCAAACCAGATCTGGTGGCTCGGCCACCTAGGTGGCTCAGCCACCGAGCCACCAAGAGGTGGCTCGGCCGGCCACCTAGGTGGCTCGACCGGCCACTGGGCCACCATTTGGTGGCTCGGTTTTGGCCGAGTCACCAGGTGGTGGCTCGGCCACCGAGCAACCAGGAGATGGCTCGGCCACCGAGCCACCCCTAGGTGGCTCGGTGAGCCACCTAGGTGGCTCGGCTTTGGCCGAGCCACCTAGGAGTGGCTCGGTTTCGGCCGAGCCCTCTAGGTGTTTTCCGTTTTGTCATTTTTCGGTTTTGCGGTTTATCCGAACTCTGATTTGGCATTCCGGATCTTGATTTGGCAGTAAATCCACTTTTGGTGTTCGAGTTTGAGTCCGCTCCCGATCTTGATTGATGTGATGGACTCTACGGTTGGATGACTTGTTGATTCATCGACCCGTTAGCTTGATTTGGCACGCGATTAGCAGTATTTTGTTGTTTACGTGCGATTCGTTAACCTCGTCGCCTCGTTAATCCGCTTCGTCGCATATCACTTGGCTTCGGTGTTGTGGTCTAACGAACATGCTTGGATATATCGCCCGATGGTTCGTTGGTTTGTCGAATCACCGTGTCGAGCTGTGTTAAGGGACCTATAAGCAGTTTTATACGCCTACAGATACCCCCTCCAAAGTATTTCAGCCTCATTATTTTATAGGAGAGTCTGGAATACTTTGGATATGATTGTCCCAACCTTCAATCGGTGCAACGGGACTTTGGAATGGCTTCTATTCTTGATTCCTTCAATCCTCCAGGCTATTCGGTGCTTTGTCGAATGTCTGCAAGGGTTCCGGTGCTGTATTTATTGTCTGACCGTTGTCGGAATTTTAAACTTGAAGTCAACTCCTGATTTTCTGATCTTTAGTTTGTGTTTGTTGTTTCAACATCGAACTGACCAATCGATTGTTGGCGTTGAGTCTTCATTTGCAATGCGTTGTCTGGCGTTTGAGCTTCATTGTGACGCGTTGTCCAGCGTTTGAGCTTTATTGTGACGCGTTGTCCGGCGTTTGACACAGTTTATACTCGTACGTCTGCTGGAATCTACACAGTTTAAGCTCTTAAGGAATTGGAGCGTGGCGGTCTGAAGTTGTTGGATGCCCAAGTCACGAGACCAACTCATAAAGTTGATGCGTGAATGACTCGCATTTATAGAATTTTTAGCAAATTCTCAGCCATCAATGGATTTTATTAGCCTTTACCGACTACCGTTTGAGTCGGGCTAGCATGCGGATTGTCTAAATCCGTTCCGCATGTGACGTTAAGCTAAAAGGGTTAACCCTTTTAGTGCTACGATATTGAATACGTAGACTTCATCTTTCTCCTGTGAAAAGACTAAACAGCGACGTGTATGAGACGTTGACTTAGGATTTTTGGCAAATCCTCAGCCGTCAACGGATTTGACGTGCTCTTACCGATTACCGTTTGAATCGGGCTTACATGCGGATTGTTTTAGTCCGTTCCGCATGTGACGTTGTGCTAAAGGAATGAACTCCCTTAGACTTTGTGCTATGATGTCGAATACATAGGCTTTACCATTTGTTACGGGAATAGGCTACCCGGCAGCGCGTGTTAGGCGTTGACTTTAGGATTTTTAGCTAACCCTCAGCCTTCAACGGATTTGATTAGCCTTTACCGACTACTGTTTGAGTCGGGCTAGCATGCGGATTGTCTAAATCCGTTCCGCATGTAACGTTATGCTAAGAGAGTGAATTCTCTGAGACTTTGTGCTACGACTTTGAATACGTAGACTTAGCCAGTGTTACGGGAATAGGCTACCTGGCAACGTGTATTAGACGCTGACTTATCCCTACTTAGGCTTCGGGATAAAGGTCCCCAGAATCAAGTTCTGGTGTCTTCTTGGACATTAAAAGACAAACCTGACGACGCGTGTTAGGCGTCGGCATATCCTTTCTTAGGATTCAGGATAAAATTCTCCATGCGTGTGTAGGCGTATAAAACTGCCTATAGGTCCCTTAACACAGCTTGACGACGCCGATCGACAAACAGACCATCGGGCGACGTATCCAAACACGACCGTTAGCCCGATAACACCGAAGCCAAACGATACGCGACGAAGCGGACTAACGAGGCTACGAAACTGACGAACCGCACGCAAACAACGGAATGAATCCACTTGCGTACGGAATCAAGCCAACGGGTCGAGGAATCAACGAGTCATCCAACCAAGAGCGGACTCGGACGAATCACGATCGAATCAAGATCAGTTTTGGACTCGAACTCAGAAGCAGATTTACTGCCTAATCAGGAATCAGATTTACTGCTAAATCAGGACAACGAATCGAGTCCGAACAATAGAGAACCGGAAACAACAGAAATCAACGAAACCTAACACCTAGAGGGGTTCGGCCGAAGCCGAGCCACCTCAAGGTGGCTCGACGGCTCGGCCCAAAGCCGAGCCACCTTGAGGTGGCCGGCCCAGATCTGTGCCAAGGCACAGATCTGGTTGCCTATAAATAGGGGGGTTGTTCATTTGAAAAGGAGGACTTTTTGGGAGCCGAAACTCTGCCGAATTGAGACCTCATCTTGGAGTTTTGAAGACTTGAAGACTTGGACATTCAGATCTGGTTCTTGGCGAGCATCCGTGTCACAAAAGGCAGGAGTTCGAGAGAGAAAATCAGATCTGAGATCTACGCAGGCATACTTCGGATCAAAGCTTGGTCTTTGATCCCGAGATTTGGGCGATTTGTTCCTTGGTGAACTAATCCCCCCCGGCTATTATTTCCTTAGTGAAATAATACCCGTCGTACTGCGTAGATCCGACCGGATCTAGATCGTGCGGTGGTCAACGGATCAACCCTCGGCGCAGGCAAACAATCCACGCAAGCGAGCGACTGAATAACAGGAGCTCGCGATTTGTTCGGCAAATAAGGAAAGAAAGTTGTAATCTTTTTTTTGTTTCCTTTGATTTTTCATTGTAACCGGATCTTATAAAAAGACCGGATCTTTGTAATTCGAAAAGTTGTTAACTAAGATGGCAATGGAATCATCAATGAAAGAAGCTATAATTTTCACCGCGAACAATCTGGCGACCACAGTGGGAGCCGCCGATTTTGCTGCCGAGATCGGAGCGTCGCAGCCGCGGATCTCAATCCCGGTCGTGGAGGAGGTCGAGTATGAGTTCGACCAGCAGAAGTATGAGGAGTACGTGTTGTCCTCATCTGGATCAACCTCCCCCTGTAAGTCCAAGAAATCCCAGAAGTTCTCCTCCAGGAGAAAAGTTCGTTGGTACGAAGAAGTTGAAGCTACCAACGACGACCTCACCCCGATTGACGCCAAAGTTACGTCAGGTGATGTTCCACCGGCCTCTAAGCAGGTCAAATCCGCCATTGAAGGCGTGGTGACTCTCTCTAAGAGAGCTCACCAGAGGCAGCGTCAACGCCTTGCGAAACAATTCGCAAAGGCTATGGAGTCCGTTGACGGGGTCCGCTACAACGCGGATCTGAAAAACAAGGGAGGCAAACAGCCTCAATAACAAATGAAGGGTAGCTCCTCCAAGCCGCCGACGAACGAATGGGTCCGTGTCAAACGGAATCGTTCAACGCTCGAGGAGCGCATCCGCAAACACCACGCATTATCAGCGCAGGCACGGGCTCAAGCCGAAGAAGCTCGTAGAAGGTTGCAGAAAGAGGTGGCCAAGAAGCCGCCATCAACACGCAAGGTTTGGAGACCGAAGTCTGAAGCGGCAATTCAGACTAAGGAATAACAACTGCAGCCTCCGAAAGTGCAACTTCCGGTGAGTCAATCCAAACCGCCGATGATTTCTACAACTGCTCTGGGAAATCCCGCAGGATCGTCTCAGAAAAAGAAGTCGGTTTTGGAGCGCCTCGGTCCACTTCCTAAGGAATGAGGCAAAGCTCCAGTTCAGGAACGTTTGGGGCCAATGAAGAAATCCCGAACGATTCAACACGCTGGGGGTCGCCGCAACCCTCAACATGACAAAGAAATCATGGCACCCAAGCGCACTACTTTGCGCATTAAGGTTCGGGAGCCTGTCGAGAATTCACGCCCACAAAGACGTGTTTCGAGGCGCGTGACTCTCGAAAGCCCAAAAAAGGCAATTCACCCTCAGAAGGAAACGTTGTCGTCCGATGACGATGACGTTATACCTGGGAAATCGTGCCAACACACGATAGGTTGCTCCGACTTTCAAACGGACGAGCTGTACTATCGTGCTGGGGGTACGAATAAAACCAGAAAAAGGAGTCCTCGAAAATCAGAAACTCAGTGCCCCTGTTCCAAACTCATTCGGGCAGTATTGTCTGAATGCAGATGCAACAATACAATCCCCGAGAGAGTTTCTGTGTTCGAGAGGCTCAGTACAGAAACGCCAAAACCAAGGCATAGGCGTTTCCGACAAAGAAGAACGGTGGTTGGTGATGGAGAATTTCCGAGGGTCACCGCTAATATGACCAGCAAGGGAAATCGGCTCAGGACAACCCCGAGGCGATTCCAGAGGTGCCCCGTCGTGTAACTCGTCTGCAGTCCGGAGCTATCATTCGTGCAACGTATGGTAGGGTTCGGACAAGAGTACCTTCGGGAGACGAAGAATCAGATGCCGGCTCGGCAATTGCATCTGACAACACTGTGTCCAGTGAAGGACAACCCCCCGAGTCGTTCATGATAAGCGCGGAACAAGTGGCCAAGATGCTCGAAGAGGCCATGGCCAAACAACAGGAAAGCTTCAGGTTCGAAATGCAGATGGCTATGCAGAGTATGAGAGAAATGCATGAGCAACAGATCCAGGCACTGACGAACAAGCAAGGCGAACCAAGCCGCCGTAATCAGGTTGTTCAGGAAGTGGAGAATGTGAATGCGGATGAAACCCGTAATGCCAATGATCCTCCCATTAATGCAGGGGGTGGCAATGAGGATGCTAGTCACAACACCACGGTTCCACCTCAGAATCGTGCTGACGAAGACACATGTGAAAGCCTAAAAATTAAAAACCTCGAGAGCAAAATCAATACGTTGATTTCTGCTCAAGAGGTGAAGAAAACGGGCATTCCTTGTCCATACCCAAGGGAATGGGAATCAATCCCGTATCCGGCAAAGTTCAACCTAATTAACTTCACGTCATTTGATGGGAAGGGTTCACCCACTTAGCATGTGATTTATTTCAAATCACACCTGGGGGTAATCTCCGGCAATGAGCCTCTGATGGTGCGGTCATTCGTTGGCACTCTTCGCGGAGCCGCCTTCGATTGGTATCACCGCCTCAAGCCAGGTAGCATAAATAGCTGGGACGACATGGAGACTAAGTTCCTTACAAATTTCTTCGACGACGACACCGAGATCTCTATCGGATCGTTGCTCGATGAGAAGCAGAAGGACGGGGAGTTAGTCGACACCTTCGTCAAAAGGTTCCGGAACAAGGCGTTGAATTGCAGGGACCCGATCACTGAGGAATTTATCCTCCAGACCTGCCACAACAATCTTTCCTTGGACGTGTTGGAAGCAATAGGGACAGCGTCATCCAAAACGTGGAAGGATCTGAAGGTCCGAGGGGAGCAAGCTGAGCGATTCCTCAGGAGGAAGAAGGTGGAGAGAGGCCAACAAGTGGCGAATGCTCCAGCACAGAATTTCAACCCAAGGGGGAAAGGTAAGGCACATGCCAATGCAGTTGATGCTAACCAGACTTTTTAATTGCAACCTCAGCAACAGCAGCAGCAACGAGCGCCACAACAGTCGCAATCGTAATGGCAACAACGGCCTCAGAAACAGAAGTCTTCGGAGCCGAGGTTTCCTAAAGTGTACTCTTTCAAAGATGACGAAGTTCCCAGCATCTTTAAGTACCTGTTGGAGAACAAAAAAATCCAGCTGCCGGCGATTATGGATCAAGAAAGAGCCAGCAAAGTGACGGATCCAAAGTACTGCGCGTACCACAGAGTGGTCCATCACCCTACGAGGTCATGCTACCACCTCAAGGACAAGATCCAGGCATTAATCGACGTGGGCGTCATAACCCCAAAGCCTACCAAGAATGTAGGAGCAAATGCAGTGTCGATCAGCTTTGGATCGGTGCCCACAACATGGTTCGAGCCAAAACGAGTCACCAAAGTGGGGATGAAGATGGTGAATGATGACCCACATGGACAGCGCCAAAAGGGACTTGTGCCACACACAGCCCCGAACGGCAAAATCCTCTGGGTTCATCCGGATCTCATTGAAGATGAGCAGTGGGCGACGTCCTTGAAAAGAAAGGGTAAAGGCAAGGCCTGCAACGCTACTTCCGCAATCTTCAAAGAGGATGGCGATGAAGCTCCTACCTTCCCGCTCTCTGAGGAAGAACAAGAAGTGTTTGCCACCAGAAGCGGAAACGAGTACCACTTCAACTATCCGTCGCCCAGTGATCAGTTAGCTGAGCAGGGGGTGACCAAACGGGGACCATCCAAGACTCTAACAGAGCTGGGGGTGATTGTAGCTCCTAAACTGGTTGAGGATGCTCGACGACAGCCGACGGATCAGCAGAAGGAAAAGAGACCCCAAGAGGTGCAGAATCTGAAGCAGTCTCGTTTCAATCGTCCGATTGGAAGAGATAAACTGGAGAGCTCGAAAACTCCACGGGTTTTCGATATCATGGCTCAATTAGCCAATATTCCAGCGCGAATAACGCTGTATGAGTAGCTGTGGTTGTCTAAAGAGACCAGGGAGGCATTACGAGAAGCCTTGGCCGATTCAGAAACATTCCTCACTCGGATCAAGCCGGCACCTGAAGAGCCAGAACTGTTAGTTCAACAATGCAATGTAGCGGCCAAGAACCTTTCCTGCATCACCTTCACATAAGAGGATATGCAGACGAAGAATTCGAACCATGATCGGCCCCTATACTTCGTCGGGTATATTGGCTCCAGCGAAGTCAACCGAATCCAAGTGGATCCGGGTTCCGCTGTGAGCATTATGCCGCTTCGCCTAATGCATAGCCTTAGCATTCCAGTCAGCTAATTGGCGTCTACAGGCATGGTCATTTATGGATTCAACACCAGTGGGTCAAGGCCTTTGGGGAAGATCCGAATAAAGTGCCAAATGGGTGATCTGAAGACGGAGATCACGTGTTACGTGATTGATGCTGAGACATCCTATAACTTACTACTGGGTCGGCCTTGGATCCATAGTAACGTTATAGTTCCCTCCACCCTACATTAGTATCTGAAATATGTCAACACTGATGGAAGGGTCAGGACGGTGGTCGCGGATAAGCAACCATTTAAAGGGTTTGAGAATTATTTCACTGATTCTCTCCTTTATGGTAACGAATCCGATACTGAACCATCGGTCTAAGGCACGGACAACGGAGAAGAAGCTGATTCCGAAGCCGGATTCGATTACAATGGTGGTTTTGTTTTAAATGACATTGTACCCTTTGTAATCAATCTTGACGATGAATAATCGTCAGATGGCAGTTGTAACTGACAACTTGCTAATATTGAAATAAAAGATGATTTAGAGTACTCGTTGTCTCTTGATGATGCGATAAAGGGATTACACGATAATCCTGATTTATATACGCCGCTCCGATCGTCTTATGTAACAAAGAAACACCTCCAGTATTCTTTCGGAACAACCCTGATCATTCCTGCCAAAATAGGAGGCCAAAAAGAAGTGGTTTACGGTAAAGGAGAGAATTTTCCGTTGCCAGATTATTTCCTAAGAGAAGATGAGAATGATGACAAATCTGGTCTGCATTTATCTAAGTATAGTCCGGAAGCGCGCATGCTCATGGAAAAACAGGGGTATGATTTCACACTCGGAGAAGGTTTATACTTCGATCGAGGTTCCCGTATCCCAGTCAAAGCGGCATATGTACCAAAAGGGAAACCGGATGATTATTATCATCACAAAAGAGGCTTAGGCTACGTCTCCTCGTCTGATGATGAATGTGGTTGGCAAATTATCGATCAAATTGCTAACAAAGCAAAGGATGGGTATTTTTCAGAGTCCTCAGAATGGGATTCCGATACAAGTCTGGGGGAAACATTCAAAGCCCTAATGGTGAGCATGGCTACAGCTGATCCATCCACAATGGAGAACGATGATCAAGTGCCAACGTGGGAAGACCCGTGGGTTCACCACCTGAACATACAGTATGGTGATAGGTTCGAACAGAGAGAACCACCCACCGAGGATCAAATAGTCCAAATTAATATGGGCGATGAAGCCAACCCAAAACCCATATTCATCAGCGATAATCTCCCTCCAGGTGAGAAGGAGGAATTAATTGCTCTCATCAGGGAATATATCGACGTCTTCGCTTGGAATTACGAAGACATGCCAGGGCTCGACCCAAATGTGGCAGTGCACCGTCTCGATATTAAGTCGGATGCCAAACCTTTCAAACAACAGCAGAGATGGTTTCGTCCGCAGATTATGGAAGCCATTGAGGCAGAGGTTAAGAAGTTGATCGACTCAGGATTTATCCGAGAGGAGCAACATCCAGACTGGCTAGCTAATATTGTCCCAGTCATGAAGAAAAATGGTAAGATCAGGATATGCATCGACTTCAGGGACCTGAATGCGGCATGTCCGAAAGACGACTTTCCCCTCCTAATCATGGACATCATCATCGACAATACGTGCGGATTTGAGAGGATGTCCTTCATGGATGGCTTTTCGGGGTATAACCAAATCAAGATACACTCGGATGATGAGAAGCATACAGCGTTCAGAACGCCCCTCGGTGTCTTCTGCTACACAGTGATGCCCTTCGGTCTAAAGAATGCAGGCGCCACATACCAACGAGCGATGACAAAGATTTTCCAGAAGCATCTCAGGAAAACGGTCGAGTGCTATGTTGATGATTTGGTTGTGAAAAGCCGTAACAAAGAAGATCACATCAAGGACTTAAAGACGATGTTCGATCTCATGCGGAGTCATCAATTGAAGATGAACCCCACTAAATCCTTCCTTGGAATGTCCAGCGGAAAATTTCTTGGATTCGTCGTCACCACTAAAGGTATACATATTGACCCTGACAAAGTGAGGGCGATACATGAATTGCAGCCCCCGAGGAATCTAAGGGAACTCAGAGGATTGCAAGGGCGTTTAGCTTACATCCGGTGGTTCATCTCAAATCTCTCTGGGAAGTGCTAACCGTTCTCTAAGCTAAACAAGAAAGGGGTGTCGTTTATTTGGGACGACGCCTGCCAAAAAGCGCTCGAAGATATCAAGACGTATCTGACGAACCCTCCTGTTCTTGTCGCACCAAAATCAGGTAAACCGTTCTTGATATACATCAAGGCGATGAACCATTCGATAAGTGCTTTATTAGCACAAGACGATGATAATGGTCACGAACAGGTAGTTTATTATCTAAGTCGGACGTTAGTAGGCGCTGAGTCCCGATATCCGATGATCGAGAAAGAATGCCTCGCATTGGTATTTACAGTACAAAAGATGTGGCATTACTTGGTCGGACAAACGATTTACGTTATCTCTAATGTTAATCCGGTATGGGTTTTTATGATGCAACTGGGTTCGATGAATTGGCGGTTAGCGAAGTGGGCCCTTCTCTTGTCCCAGTATGATCTGCACTTCAAATAGCAGAAGTCGGTCAAAGGACAAGCGATTTATGATCTTTTGGCGGCAAGCCCGACAACGGATACGACGGAAGTATATGATGACTTGCCGGATGAAACCCACGAGGTTAACACCACGTCGCATCAACAAGTATGGCAATTGTACTTCGATGGTGCTTCAAGAGCAGCTAATGTGGCAGTAACCCCTGGATGTTCTAAAGTCTCCTCCGGAGTTGGAGTTGTTTTAGTTTCCCCGGGGAAGCATGTGATGCCTCGGGCTTACTCTCTAACAGATCCATGTTCCAATAACGTAGCCAAGTACAACGCGCTCCTTATTGGACTCAGTTTCGCCAAGGAGCTGGGGGTCGAATATCTCGAAGCTTTTGGAGATTCTCAATTGATCGTCAATTAAGTCCGTGGAGAGTATGAAGTCAGAAACCAAGACCTGATCCCATACCACCAGAAAGCCGTCAAAATGGCAGATTCTTTTGAAGAATTCTTTATTGAATACATCCCTCATCCCCAGAACGCTTATGCGGATGCACTGGCAGCACTAGCAGTATCACTCGCGCAGCCGCCCGAAACTGAACTGCTGGTCACAGTAAGATCACATCAACTCTGCATACCCATATACAATATGGATATTGAAGAGGAAGGTGATAAGAACATAAACGCCAAGGAGGTGAACTCAACTCAAATCGGGTTTGAGTCCCGAGATTGGCGTTTTCCTATCATTGACTACGTCCAGTACGGTATTTTGCCAGAGGATGTAAAAGAAAGAGAATCGATCCGCCGAAGAGCACCAAGATTCTTCTATAATGCCGAGACCCGTACATTATACCGCCGAGGGTATGATGATTTGCTACTCCGATGCCTTTCGAACGAAGAAGCAGAAGAAGTTCTTAAGGAAGCACACGAAGGAGAATGCGGTGTGCATCAGCCTGGTCCCAAACTGTATGATCGCATCAGAAGAATGGGATATTTTTGGCCAACAATGGTTCGTGATGCAATCGAATACGCACGAGGATGTCACGCCTGTCAAGTGCATGCAAATTATATGCACCAACCACCGGAGCGGTTACACACGTCAACCACTTCCTGGCCATTCGAGACATGGGGTATGGACATTGTCGGTCCTATTTTTCCCCCTTCAGTCAAAGGTGATCGGTTATTCTCACAATCACGGATTACTTTTCAAAGTGGGCTGAATCAATTCCTCTTAAGGAATTGAAGACGAACAACGTCATCAATTTCATCAAGCATCATGTCATATACCGACACGGCGTACCGAGACGGATCATTCATGATAACGGTCCGTAGTTCATAAGCAACACTTTCGTCAGGTTCTGTGACAAATTCAAGATCTAAGATGTTTCGTCGACAGCTTATTATCCCGCTGCGAACGGATTAGCTGAGGCTTTCAACAAGACGATCATTAAGATCCTGTCAAAGCTCGTGAAGACTATTAAATGAGACTAGGACGATAAACTCGGTGAAGCACTCTGGGCTTATCGCACCACAGTACGCACACCTACGGGAGCCACCCCGTATTCGTTGGTGTACGGATGTGAAGCTGTGCTGCCTTTGGAGATTCAAATCACGTCACTTCGGATCGCTCTCGCAACTGAGATGACGACAGAAGAACAGCATCAAAAACGTCTAGAAGAACTCGAGAGGTTGGATGAAAGGCGCTTGGAAGCTCAACAACACATTTAGTTTTATCAAGCCAGAATATCTAGGGCTTTTGACAAAAGGGTCCGCCAAAGAAGCTTCAAGGAAGGAGATCTGGTCCTCGCTGCTTGCCGACCGATAATCCTCAACTCCAAGAAGAAGGGTAAGTTCGAACCCAAATGGGAAGGATCATTTGTGATAGACACAGTCTACTCAAACGGTGCATATCGCCTCGTTTCTCTAGAAGGCGTCAGGCAATTAATGCCAATAAATAGGAAGTTCCTGAAAAAGTACTATCCCTAGTACATTCAGGATAACCCATTTATCGGGAAGTTCCTCGAAGAATATTACACTTAATATTCTAGAGGATAACCCAAAATTGTTCTACCACTAAAATCCCTCACTGATCAATTTTAATTGACAGTGAGTCCACCAAAATTGTCTTTCAAACCACCAAAAATATCCCCTCTTGATTCTTTCCACGAACAAGAGGCCCACTTTTAATTCCGAGCCTTCTTTCGATAAACGAAAGAATTCCTCTCCATTTTCTTTGGTTAAACCTCTTCATGGTTATAACCAAAATTGAAATTCCATTTTGATAAATGAAAAACTCATCTAGATAACCGATCCTATAAAAGGTAAGTTTATTTAGATCTCCCGGATTCTCGGAGTGGAGATCCCACTTCTAGTTTCCTTCTTGCACTGGAAATAGAATACAAAATTCTTCCTTTCCAGAATCAAGGAATAGAATATAAAATTCTTCCTTCCTTGTTCGGGGAATAGAACATAAAATTCTTCCTTCCCCACACCAATCCTTTTCCGATAATTTAGGATTCATCCTAGGAAGTTTATCCTGAATCCTAAGTAGGGATAAGTCTGCGCCTAACACGCGCTGCCGGTTTAGTCTTTCTCCGTAGAAGAAGACGCCAGAGTTCAATTCTGGGGTATTTTATCCTGAAACCTAAGTAGGGATAAGTCTGCGCCTAACCCGCGTCGCCGATTAGTTCTTAACCGTTAAAAAGAACACTCGCCCACATATTCAACATTGTGGCAGGTTGTTATTAATAACACCAAAATCCATGCCTCATACGCATGGGGAATTTCATCCTGAATCCTAAGAAAGGATATGCCGGCGCCTAACACGCGTCGCCGGTTTAGTCTTTTTCCGTAGAAAGAGACACCAGAACTCGATTCTGGGGTATTTTATCCCGAAGCCTAAGTAGGGATAAGTCAGCGTTTAATACACGTTGCTGGGTAGCCTATTCCCATAATAATGACGAAGTCTATGTATTCGAAGTCATAGCGACAAGTCTCAGAGGATTCAATCTCTGAGCGCAACGTTACATGCGAACGGATTTAGACAATCCGCATGCTAGCCCGATTCAAACGGTAGTCGGTAAAGGCTAATCAAATCCGTTGAAGGCTGGGGGTTAGCCAAAAATCCTAAAGTCAACACCTAATACGTGTCGCCGGGTAGCCTATTCCCGTAACAATGGCGAAGTTTATGTATTCAACATCATAGCACAAAGTCTAAGGGAGTTCATTCCTTTAGCACAACGTCACATGTGGAACGGACTAAAATAATCCGCATGTAAGCCCGATTCAAACGGTAATCGGTAAGAGCACGTCAAATCAGTTGAAGGCTGAGGATTTGCCAAAAATCCTAAGTCAACGTCTCATACACGTTGCTGTTTAGTCTTTTCACAGGAGAAAGACGAAGTCTACGTATTCAATATCGTAGCACTAAAAGAGTTAACGCTTTTAGCTTAACGTCACATGCGGAACGGACTTAAACAATCCGCATGCTAGCCCGACTCAAACGGTAGTCGGTAAAGGCTCATCAAACCCGTTGATGGCTGAGAATTTGCCAAAAATTCTATAAATACGAGTCATTGACACATCAATTTTATAAATTGGTCTCGTGACTCAAGTATCTGCCACGCTCCAATTCCTTAAGAGCTTAAACTGTGTATACTCCAGCAAACGTACGAGTATAAACTGTGTCAAACGTCGGACAACGCGTTGTAATGAAGCCTGGACGCCGGACAACACGTTGTAAATGAAGATTCGACGCCAACGACCGATGGTTAGTTCTGTGTTGAAGCAGCAAACTCGAGCTAAAAAAGCAAGAAATCAAGAATCGACTTCAAGTTCAAAATTCCGACAGACGGTCAGACAATAAATGCAGCACCGGAACCTTTTCAAGCATTCGACAAAGCACCGAATAGCCTGGAGGATTGAAAGAATTGAGAACAGAAGCCATTCTAAGGATCCGTTACACCGATTGAAGGTGGGGACGATCATATCCAAAGTATTTCAGACTCTTCCATAAAAGAACGAGGCTGGAAAACTTTGGAGGGGGTATCTGTAGGTGTATAAAACTGCCTATAGGTCCCTTAACACAGCTCGACGATGCCGATCGACAAACAGACCATCGGGCGACGTATCCAAACACGACCGTTAGCCCGATGACACCGAAGCCAAACGATACGCGACGAAGCGGACTAACGAGGCTACGAAGCTGACGAACCGCACGCAAACAATGGAATGAATCCACTCGCGTACGGAATCAAGCCAACGGGTCAAGGAATCAACGAGTCATCCAACCAAGAGCGGACTCGGACGAATCATGATCGAATCAAGATTAGTTTCGGACTCGAACTCAGAAGCGGATTTACTGCCTAATCAGGAATCAGATTTACTACCAAATCAGGACAACGAATCGAGTCCGAACAACAGAGAACCGGAAACAACGGAAATCGACGAAACCCAACACCTAGAGGGGCTCGGCCGAAGCCGAGCCACCTCAAGGTGGCTCGGCCCAAAGCCGAGCCACCTTGAGGTGGCCGGCCCAGATCTGTGCCAAGGCACAGATCTGGTTGCCTATAAATAGGGGGGGTTGTTCATTTGAAAAGGAGGACTTTTTGGGAGCCGAAACTCTGCCGAATTGAGACCTCATCTTGGAGTTTTGAAGACTTGAAGACTTGGACATTCAAATCTGGTTCTTGGCGAGCATCCGTGTCACAAAAGGCAGGAGTTCGAGAGAGAAAATCAGATCTGAGATCTACGCAGGCATACTCCAGATCAAAGCTTGGTCTTTGATCCCGATGTAGGCGTATAAAATTGCCTATAGGTCCCTTATCACAGCTCGACGATGCCGATTCAACAAACGGACCATCGGGCGACATATCCGAACAAAGCTGTTAGCCCACAAACGCCGAAGCCAAACGATACGCGACAAAGTGAACTAATGAGGCTACGAAGCTAACGAACCGCACGTGAACAACGGAATGCATCCATTCGCATGCGGAATCAAGTCAACGGTTCAGGGAGTCAACGAGTCATCCAACCAAGAACGGACTAGAACGAATCGCGATCGAATCAAGATCAGTTTCGGACTCAAACTCAGAAGTGGAATTACTGCCAAATCGGGAATCAAGTCAACAAATCGATTCCAGACCAAGTCAACCACAAACCGAATCAAGTCCGAACAATAGAGAACCGGAAACAACGGGAAACAACCGAACGACGGAGAACACCCGGGGGGACTCGGCCGAAACCGAGCCACCCTAAGGTAGCTCGGCCCAAGCCGAGCCACCCTAGGGTGGCTGGTTTCCCCCCCTCTCCCCTTGTGTGTTGTGTACACGTGCATACGAGCAC
>BQKN01060216.1:0-10297 GCA_022839385.1 Asparagus kiusianus
ATATATATAGTCATACAAATAGGGGTATGGTTAACGGGTCACAACCCATTAACCCAATACCCAATAGACTTAATCTAACATTAGTTTCCATGAAATAATTTTCTAACATGTCGAACGACCAAAAAACTCATGAAATCATGAATTTTAGCCTATGTGAAATTATTTTCCAGCAAGTTGAAATGACAATAAACGGCTAAAAATTTTGGGTTATATAACTCATGAAATCATAAAATTTAGCCTTTGAGAAATGATTTGCTAACAGGTCGAGACGACTAAAAAATAGCCTAGTTGATCCCAAAATCTTGATATTTGACCTGCATGAAGGTATTTTCCAACAGGTTGCAAAGACTAAATGTGGCCAAAAGTTTAGAGTTATGGCACACAAAATCATGATTTTTAGCCTCCACTAAATTAACTGCCAAAGAATTGAAACAACTAAAAATGGTCAAAAATCTTGGGTTATCGCTCATGAAATCATGAATTGTGATTCGTTCAAAAAAAATTTTCTAATGTGTCAAAATAATAAAAAACCCAAAATATCATGGGTTACATCTCATGAAATCATGAATTTTGGTCTATACAAAATTCTTTACCAACGTGCAAAATGACTAAAAATGGCCAAAAATCTTTGGTTATAACTCATAAAATTGTGAATTTTAGCCTCTGTGAAAGTATTTGTCAACAACTCAAAACGATTAAAATTGGCCAAAAATCATAAATTACAGATAATGAAATTGCGAATTTTGGCCTATAGAAAAGTATTTGCTAATAGGCCGCAAATACAAAATATGGCCAAAATTTCTGAGTTATGACTTATGAAATCATGATTTTTAGTCTTCATGAAGTTATTTGCTAAAGAACTAAAACAACTAAAAATGGCTAAAAATTATGTGTTCCACCTTGCATAATCGTGAATTTTCATTTTCACAAAATTATTTGCTAACGTGTAAAAATGACTAAAAGTAATCATGAGTTATAACCCTTGAGATTATGAATTTTGGCCCCCGCTAGGTCAAAACAAACAAATTTTAACTCTTGAAATTGTGAATTTTAGCCGCCAAGATATTGGTTGCTAACAGGTCAAAAGGACTAAAAGTGGGCCAGTATAATTGATTACAGCTCACAAATCATGATTTTTGTCTTCCACGAAATTATTTACCTCTAAATTGAAATAACTAAAAATAAGAAAATATCATGGGTTATAGCTCATGAATTTTGACCTCCGCTTGCCAATGAGTCGAAATGACTTAAAATGGCCAAAAATCTTGGGTTACCTCAAGAAATTATGAATTTCCTCTACAAAATTATATGTCAATAGTCAAAATGACTAATAATGATAAAAAATAAATAATGACTGTAAAACCCCGCAAAATACAATGAATGAATTTTTTATTGTAAAATATATGTTTATATCATAGATGAATGTGATAACAAGTGTTTGGGGATAAAACGAGTGTATTTATATGAGAAAGATCGAGTGATAAGACCAGCACACAAACAACATGCACCAACAGGAAATTTCCTGTGCGGCCGACCGTGGCGGTCGACCGCCGGGTGCGCAGCAGAAGCAGAAAGCTTCTATCTCTTGCACGGTCGACCGTACATAGTTTTGCTAGTTTTTCCCAGTTAAAGTCTTATTGGGTTTTGGGTTGGATTTGTGGGCTTTTATATATAATATTATATTCATGAGAGCTTCTTCTTCACCACAGAAAACCCTAGCAGCCTCCTCCTTCCCTCTTGCAAACCCTAACCCCTTCTCCTTGGTGATTTCGACGGATTTCGAAGAGCTTGAGCGGGATCCAGTGGTTTTCGGCGTAGGAGGATATTTTTCCAACATTTTTTTGAGTTGTTCATCATCCCTCAGGCGAGTTTCAACTCGTCCACCCCTATACCCATGTTTTTAAATGTTTTAATAATGTTTTTCATGTGATTTGTGAGCCTAACATACTAGATTACGTATAAAAATAGATTTATATGTTGTATTTTTACAAAGAGAACGTGTTTTCAGTTAATAAAGCTCACCCACGAAATTCTTAATACAGATCTAGATCTGAGTTTATTTCTAACAAGAGTTTTATAAGAAAGATTTTTATTTTTTGAAGATTTTGACACGAAATTTACATACTTAAGATTTGATTCGTTTTATCTATAGTGATTAGACGGAAATTCACATGTTCTGGTTATGCTAAATGAAGGATTGATAATGTACATAAACTTCGCACGAAAGTTTTTGGATCAAACCACGTAGAACAGAAACCTGAACTAGGGTTTCTGTTTTAACGCGGTCGACCGTGGCAGTCGACCACATGTCGTGCATAGAAGCAGTAAGCTTCTGCTCCGGTCGCGGTCGACCGAGAGCTATCGACCGCTGGGGGATTTTTTTCTGCTTTTGTCCTGTTGTGCTTAGGTTTGTGTGGCTAACCAAATATCTGGGTTATATGGGTTTGTTATACACTAAGATTGGTATACATGAGTTGACTTCAGACATGAGTCCTAGATTTATTCACTGGAGCATGAGGGTGAATGGTATATATGCGATTTCTGACACTATTTGTATATTACATTCCTCGTATTGGACTATAAGCTATCAAGTCCTCGTGTTGGACTATAAACTATTAATGTCCTCATGTTGGACTATAAACTATCAAAGTCCTCGTGTTGGACTATAATTATTGTGACGCCCCTGGGTTCACACGAGGCTGCAGTCCGAGGTGAAACTAGGAATGTCAAACCTGCCATGCACCACACCGTGCAATAACATATTTTACCATCATAATTACTATCTCTCTAGTAGAGTCAACAACAGGTGTAGGTACAAATACAAGTAAAAGATAATACAAGAGATATATGATGAAATAATAGAGATAAAAATGATATTTCATCATCCAATATACAAAAAATATAAAGTGAATCTCTGAAATAACTAGTCTGGAGATCTCAACAAGTCTCAAATACAAAATATCTGATAAAAAGAAATAAGGCACACAACCTTTATAACTTCTAGAACATAACTCTCAAATGTCTAAACAAAATGTCTACAGTGGAGCTCCATAAATAAAATAAAACTACAAATGAAAGATGGACGCTAATAAGTATCGCCATCAACCTGTGACTCTCTGTGCTACCTAAAATGGGAGGGGATAACGAGCGTCAAAGTGCTAGCAACATCACAACCAACCCCAAGGGAGAGGGCTCGTTGCATATAGAAAATACAGTTAATACATACATACATGAAATCATTGATCCTAACAATAAGAGGATTTTAGTATTTAGAAAATTATAACACGAGCATAGGTACGTCGAACGAAATCCAAACAAGGAAACCCTCATGTATATACCATGTATCTCAAATTATAAATCCCTAAATATCAAACCCAAGATCTAATACAGGAACAATAATATAAAGAAGACTAACCCATCTCAGAACTCAAATACCATATCATGTCAAAACCCACATAAGTGTCATGTCCAGCCTATGTAAGTGTAAGTGTCATACTCCAGGTTTAAACAGGTGTCCAATACATGGACTAAGACTAGGTGTAGTGGATGCCCAACACATGGACTACATATATAAATTGTTCAACACATGGACTGAATGATGAATGTCCAACACATAGACTGAATATAATAAATGTCCAACACATAGACTGAATATGATGAATGTCTAACACATGGACTGCACATAATAATTGCCCAACATATGGACTGAATGAAATGTGTAGAATATCAATGAGATATATGAAAAGGATGCATATACACTAATTTCACACGTGTCTCGGTGTGTAAATCTAAACTTATGTCCACAAGCCATCTCACATATGAAGATACAAAATAAACAATAATTTTTAACGCCAAATATTCAAGGCAGCTCCTCGTTCATATTAAAGCACACAACAAAAGTAAACATGCACAAACTGTATCGATGATCAACCGAAACAGGCAGAAACCCTTCACAGATTTCTATCTGCTTCGAAACAAATCTAGAAGTGATATTATTATTTTTCAAGCATAATATTATTCATATCAACATATATGAAACAATATGAAACGAAATATTAGCATGTAGATATATCATCGAAACCCTAAACATTTATATACACATGTTTAAACGTTTTAAAAGCAAAAACTTGTGATTTTATTCATGATCAATAAATTTTAGATCTAAAATTTGTTAAGGTTACTGTTATAATCAATTAGAAAATTATGATAATGTATTCTCGCTTCATAAGTTATAAAGATCTATCTTTTGTATAATAAAAATACATTTTAGGCTCAAAAAATCCGAATAAAACTTAATAAAATGTGCAAAATAAAAGGGTGTAGAGTTGGGTGAGATGTTACTCACCTCAGATATTGAAAAACTCCTACCACATGAAAGAGAACCAATCACCTTCACTGTACTGCACAAAACCTGCTGAAAAATCCTCCAAAATCCCTCAAAATCGCCAAAGAAAAGGAATAAGGTTTGAGAGAGGAGAAAAGGGGATGCTAGGGTTTGGAACACAGAAGAAAAGAGGTGTTTTTCATGTTTAAACATGTGTATGTATGACATCAAACCCGAAAAACTACAGCCCAAAACCCGAAACCCGAAACTAGAAAACCCAGTCTGACTAGAAACATACTCTTTGGTATTTTGGCTGTAATTTTTGTATTCAACCTCGGAATGAGGTGATTAAAGATTTTTTGGAAAGATGCTGAAGATATCTATAACTTTGGTCTTTTAAGTTTTTTCATATTCACAAATTATCAATATGTAAAATATAAAATCTCTTAACTGGTCATAAATTTCCAGATTTATACATCGAGCATGATTGTGCATTTGCTCTTATATATATACATATATACATTGAATTGATCTCAAATCAATTCCTAGCATAGTCAAACATCATAATATGTTATTTATAAATATATAACATATTTATTATTATTTATCACAAAATATTCAAATTTTTGGCGTTTTACATTCTTTCCCCCTTAAAAGAATTTCGTCCTCAAAATTCAGAAATCATACTTAATTGAAAGATAGTATTAGAAAGCATGTCGAGGGTGAAATCCAACCCGCACATACATCTCTCGTAATATTAAACTCTTGATAAGCATATAAGGATATTTATACTTAACAATTCAGAATGACTATATTCCCACTTAACCCTTAATCAAATGGAACTAGTACGTCGGGCAAAAAATCCAAACAAGGAACCCCCCATATATATACCATATGTTCCAAAAGATTAAAAATTAAGCGGAAATATCCTCATTCTAGTATTAAATCAAAATATAACCGTATAAATAATCACACACGTAAATCAATTCACTTCCTCAATAGGTGCAGGTAGTCGCACTGCATAACATCTTCGCGCTCCCAAGAATCATCCTTGATATCTACACTTAACCATCTAAAATGTAAATACCCTCACTTAACCCCTAACTGAATGGAACAAGTACATCAAGCGAAAAATCCAAACAAGGAACCCCTCATATATATACCATATGTTCCGAGTATTTAGGAGTTAAGTGTTAATACCCTCATTTTAGTGTTAAGTATAAACATCACCATACATGTAATCCATAAGTAATGTATAAGTCATACAAAAATTAAATTTACTTGTTCAAACATGTGTGGGTAGTCGCGACGCATGTCCTATCCATGCTCCCAAGAAATCTCCTTAACGCCTCTTCGGTTCCACTGAACTTTCACCAAAGGAATTACATTGTTTCTAAGTCTCTTGTCCTCTCTGGCAAGTATACCAACTAGAATCTCAATAGTAGTCAAATCATCCTGAATCTCAATCTCTGGTACAACCAACACTCGCTATTGCTCCTCATCATGTAAGTGCTTCTTGAGCATAGAACCATGAAATACATTTTGTATACTAGACATCGATGCTGGAAGATCTAGTCTGTATGACACGGCTCCAATGCGCTCCAAAATCTAAAAAGTTCCAATATACCTCAGTGCAAACTTTCCCCGCCTTTCGAATCGTTGAACACTTTTCATGGGCGATACCTTCAGCATAACTGAATCTCCAACCTAAAACACCAAAGGTCTTCGTCTCTTATTTGCATAGCTCTTTTGCTGACTCTGAGCAGCTAGAATCCGCTCTCTGATCAATGCTACATTTTTAGTGGTTTTCCTCACAAGCTCTGGCCCAAGCATCAAGCTATCCTCCGGTTCTGCCTAACATATCGGTGATCTACAAGGTCTCTCATACAATGCTTCGTATGGGGCCATACCGATTGTCGCTTGATAACTATTGTTATAAGCGAACTCTATCAGTGGAATATGATCCTCCCAGCTACCCTGAAAGTTAATGACACAAGCCAGTAACATGTCTTCCGACACTTGATTTAGTCTCTCCATCTGACCATCTGTCTATGGGTGGAATACACTGCTGTATGATAGTCTGCTGCCAAAAGAATCCTAGAAACTCCTCCAAAAGTACGAAGTGAACACTAAACCTCGATCCGATACATTCGTGTCCGGAACTCCATGAAGTCGAACTATCTCCCGAACAAATATCCTCGCATACGTCTCAGTTATGTATGTAGTCTTCACTGGAACGAAATGTGCTGACTTCATCAACCGGTCCACTATCAACCAAACAGAATCATTCCCCTTACTCGACTTCGGCAACCCTACAATGAAGTCCATAGAAATATTCACCCACTTCCACTCTGGGATGGGTAAAGGCTGAAGTGTTCCTGCCAGCCTCTGATGTTCTGCCTTCACCTGCTGACTGGTAAAACACTTAGCCACATACTCTGTAATCTCTCTACGCATACCACTCCACCAGAAGTGTCTCTTTAGGTCCTTGTATATCTTAGTGGTCCCTGGATGTACTGTGTACCAAGTACGATTTACTTCATCAAATAACTCCCTCTTCAGCTCGTCACTAGATGGCATAACCAGCCTACCCTTCATCCGTAGACCTCCATCTGCTCCAATGGTCCAATCAACCTCAGGCTCTTTGGTAATCTCCTCCTTTCGAATTTGAATCTAAGAGTCGTCTAGCTGAGCTCAGACAACTCTGATACTCTAAGATGGCTACACTGATATAACTCTAAAAAATGCACTGGTTCCACAAATCTCGGGTCTAAAATCAAACTGGCTAAGAGTAAGAAGATCTTGATACAATGAGCATCTCAAAGCTGAAACCCGATGTCGACGCTTCCTGCTTAAAGCATCTGCTACGACGTTCGCCTTCCCCGGATGATACTGAATCGCGAACTCATAATCTTTGATAAACTCAATCCACCTCCTCTATCTCTGGTTGAGCTCCTTCTGAGAGAAAAAAATACTTCAGACTCTGATGGTCTGTGAGCAACTCAAACTGCACTCCATACAAGTAGTGCCTCCATGACTTTAGTGCAAATACCACTGCTGCTAACTCCAAGTCATGAGTGGGATAGTTCTGCTCATGTACCCTCAACTGTTGTGAGATATATTCTACTAACCTCTGAGTCTACATCAAGACGCCTCCTAAATCTACCAATGATATATCTGTGTAGACCACAAATATCCTGTCGCTGCTCGGAATAGTCAAAACTGGTGCTATAGTCAACTTAGTCTTCAAGATATCAAAGGCCTTCTGGCACTCCACACTCTAAATAAACTGTACACCCTTTTTCGTAAGGCGTGTAAGCGACGTCGAAATCTTCGAGAAGTCTTGGATGAACTTCCTGTAATAGCCGGCTAAACCTAAAAAGCTACGAATCTCTATCACCATCTTCGGCGGTTCCTAATCAAGAACTACTGTAACTTTAGCCGGATCTACTGCTATACCCTCTCTACTGATGGCGTGGCCGAGAAATCTGACTTCTAAAAGCCAAAATTCGCACTTGCTGAACTTGGCATATAACTGATGCTATCGCAGGGTCTGCAAAGCTAACCGTAGATGCTGTTCATGATCTGCCTCTGATCTCGAATAAATGAGGATGTCGTCAATAAAAACAATCACAAACTGGTCTAAGAAGGGATGGAAAACCCGATTCATCTAATCCATGAATACTGCGGGTGCATGGGTTAACCCAAATGGCATGACCATGAACTTAAAAGATCCATATCGAGTCAAAAAAGCGGTCTTGGGTATATCCATCTCCCAAACCCGCAACTGATGATAACCAGAACGCAGATCAATTTTTGAGAAATGTTGCGCTCCCTGCAACTGGTCGAACAAGTCCTCAATTCTAGGTAATGGGTTCCTATTCCGGATAGTAACCTTGTTAAACTCTTTATAATCAATACATAAATGCATACTGCCATCCTTCTTCTTCACGAAGAGAACCGGCGCTCGCCATAGAGGCTGATTCCAACGAATAAAACCCTGAGCTAATAATTCGTCCAATTGGTTCTGAAGCTCCCTCATCTCAGCTGGTGCCATGCGATAGGGTGCGCGGGATATCGGGGCTTTGCCCGGCTGTAACTCAATACAAAACTCAACCTCTCTCACAGGAGGTAACCGAGGCACGTCCTGAAAGACATCCTGATACTCTGAGATAACTCTAGTCTCCAATAAATCAATACTCTGATCCCGTCGCATCACCTCCTCGATGTACCCCAGAAACGACTCCGTAAAATGGTTGCCCTGAGAGGTGGCTACAATCATCTCGGACCCATCGGACGCTCGCAGATTGACTGTCTTCACAAAACAGTCAATACTAATATGGTAGGAAGATAACCAATCCATACCAAGGATAACATCAAACTCGGATATATGCAATACTATCAAATCGACAACGAACTCTGACATGTCTAAACTGAAGGTACACCTCCTACAAATGCTCTCCAGAAGCGATACCTCACCTAAAGGGGTGGAAACTGATAAAGGTGTGTCTAGAGACTGAGTTATGAGCTGGAGTCTAGACATAAAGGCATACGAAATGAAGGAATGTGAAGCTCCCGAATCGAAGAGAATACGGGCGGGAAAGGAATTCACAAGGAACGGACCCTCCACTATGACTCCACTAGCTCCATGATCATGCGGAACGCATACACTCTGCCTATGGCTGAAGACTGCTCTACTACTAGTGCTGGAGAATACGAGACTATCTGCCCCTGAGGAACCTCCTGAACTACGCGAACCTGTCCCTCAATCTTCTGAGCTGCTGGCGGTGCCTCAAGCCTCATTTGCTAGCCCTAACCTCTGCCCTAAAGTCGCTGCTGCTGCTGATTCGGACCCTTTCCCTGTTAAGCTCCTATTGATGTGTTGCGGTACTCCGATGCCTTGTGCCCGACCTTACGACAGTTATAGCAAACCCCCTAAAACTTGCGCTGCTGATGCGCTCTCTGATCTTGCTGGGGTCTCTTCTTATGAGGATCTTGATGCTGCTGCTGAGGTCCAAAAAAAAGGTCTCTTGTTCTTACCCTTATCCTCGGTCTGTCCTATCTTAGCTTTCCTTTCCTTGTCTTTCTGAAATATGGCCGTCTCAATTTCCTGTGAAGTGGCGGCCTCAGCTACCTCTCGTACCGAATAAAACTTCCTCGAGACGAGGTATCGACGAAGATTGGGGCGAAGCCCTGCTAGAAATATCTGAGCCCGATGTTCTCCTGTCTGCCACATACCCGTGAAGTGTAGTAACTCCATAAACTTGCTCTCAAAGTCAGCTACTGTCATGTCCCCCTGAGTCAATCGGGACAACTCAAGCTCCTTCCCAGTCCGTGCTACAGAAGAAATGACTGAGCGTCAAAGAAATATACGAAATCCTCCCATGTGAGGGTCATCCTATGCTCTGGAGTAAACTGGAGTCAGTACCATCTCCCGACGTCTCCCTTCAGACTGTAAGGTGCCAGTCTCTGCTTCTGAACTGAGTCCATATTGAGTATGTCAAGTACATTACTCACATTCTCCTTCCACTTATAGGCTACAAGAGGGTTTGATGACCCCTGGAACTCCGGTGCCATCATCTTCTGGTACCTCTCTAGCATACGGAGCTAAGCCTCCTGTTCTGTGGCTCTATCTGGGACTGCTGGTGGAATAGCTACAGGTGTGATCTCTGGGGATCTCTCTCTGATGGGAACGGCTGGTTTCCCCTACGACTGAGCTACCGATGGTGGTGGTGGCGTGATTTGATTCGCCACAAGCTCCTCAATTGTTGTCATCCTAGCTATAAGGGGAGCCATGATATCTACTAGATACTGGGGTGCCTGCTGCAGCTCAGCTGCTGTGGCTCGGGTTGAGCTTGCTGTAGCTCAGATAGAGCATGATATGACTCTGCCTGTCCAGCTCTCCGAGTACAAGGTCTTCCATATCCTGCCATCTCTGATAATAAGAAATAAGAGTTCATGAGTCAAAATGGA
>BQKN01060219.1:0-21445 GCA_022839385.1 Asparagus kiusianus
GGAATGCACGTGCAACGCACGTGGTCAAATATTATAGTTGTTGATTTTTAGTTTATGTATTTACTATAACATAGTTGTAAAAAAGTTTATGATTATCATAATATATTAAAAAGTTTTAGATATTTTAATATATAAAATCTTGTTGGTTTCAATACTTTATCTTCGACAAAATTAGTGAAATTTAAAGTCTTAAAACATTAATGATTTAAGAGCAATTTAATGATTTGGAATTCTGTTTATAAAATATTAATGATGTAAGCAACAATATCTAAAAAAATATTATTATTAATGCAAATATAAATCTTGAATTCATCAACATGAAATGGTAAGTTTTATCTAGTCATAGAGGATTTTGTTTAATTATAAACAAATCATCCGCACTTATTGTCTACTTTCACTTTCTATTATCTAGCGACTAAGTATTATAGACATTCAAAAACTTTTTTCTAGAACTTTCAAAGTTAGAATGTGCAAATTCAATCAAGAGAGAAAATATAAATTATGTGATCAATTCCAAAATTTGATATTATAATCTTCCTACATCTTCTCAACTAATTAACTAATTTGTCAAAACTATTACTCTCTAATTTTAGAAAATTATAAAATATAATCTGAGAATGATTTAAACATATTTTGTATATATATGGATTGTATTTTAACAAAATAATTTAGATATATCTAATATTGAACAATAAACAAAATTTTAGGTTAAAGAGTTAAGAGAATCTAATAACACTCATATCCAAACTATATGCTTCATAAAAGTGAGACATATAAAATGAACGACTTAATTTATTTTGTTAAATAATTTATTACATAACATAAAAGATAAGGAGAACCATAAGGATCATATAGCCATCACAAATAAAGATTAAATTTCTCTCTGTGAATTTTGTAGCAAAATATTTTCAGAGATACTGATAGACTTGCTATAAAATTCACTCTTATAAGATTGGTGTACATGTATCTTAAATTGTGTTTTATTTAAGGGTTGATTTTAGAAAACTTCCGCTCAACTATGGGGAAATTATTAAAACATCCCTCCACACCCTCACCCCCAACTACTTGAAATGAGTAAATATTTGTTCGGCAAATTTGGGGTGTTGTAGCCAATCTATCACAACTTCAAAATTTTGATTTAACCTTATGAACTTTTCTCAATTAACCCCTCAAAACTAATATCGTTTAGTCGAATTCATTAGGTGATAAGTACTTGACTTAGAAAGACCAAAATATCCCTCAACCATAAAAGAATTAGTTTGGTTTTTGCTAGATAAAAGAAAATATGAAGATTTAGAGGTAAAAGAACTGTAAATTGGTCGTAATCGTTTTATTATCAGTTGAGTGTTTCTTTTTAACTAAAATGGCTTTCTTTAACAGGGCATTTTGACAAAATCGCATATTAAAATCTTTTACATTAAGGGGATTTGTTAAGAGATGTGTAAAAAACCTGGAGAGTTTTTATAAGACACGCTAAGTCGAAAGGTGTTTTCTAAAATCACATCAAATTTGAGAGAGGTTATCTACAACACATCTATAGTTAGGGAGCTCTGTCAAATTAAATTAGTTGAGTGGTTTTTTGAGACATTTCTCATAATCGAGAGAGTTTTTTAAAAATTAACTATTCTATTAAATTTAGCTTATTTACATATTTGTCCCTCAAATATTTTATAATTCAATATTAGTCCGTAAATTATGAGCAATTTTAAAATTTTAAGAGAATAATGTAGAATTATTGGAGATTTAAAATCAAGGAAATAATATCTAAATTACCTTTGAATATTGCTCTTGTAGACAATATATGAAATATTAGCGCTATATCAACTGATCTAAAAGATTAAATACTTTATCTTGATAATATTTATGGTTTTATATTGTTTTCTTTTATTTGGGGATTTTTTTCTCATATATCGATCATTATCAAAAATATTGGCTGGTATAACAAAATTGAGTCATTTTTACTTTAATTGTGGGCTTGGTATTTGGTTGTGTTTAGAAACCAAAACTAAAAGCACATGTCACAAAAGCCACAATTCATATCCTAAATCTCTCCACTTTCAGCTCTCTTAAATCTTAAGCATATATTTTGATGCAAATTTTTATGTTGAAAATTCATCAATATCTGAGATTATAGACTATAATGTCATATTATGTATGAGTATTATCTCATATGACACCCAGATATTTTTTACATAACCTTAATTATTGCAATCCAATATCATGAATTTTATTTGTCTAGCATTTATATGATGCCCAACACTTTGTAGTTGTCCTTTGAAAGCCTCTTCTAAAGCTTTCTAAGCAAAGTTTATAAATTCAGAAATAATTCAAAATCTTAAGATTATTCAACATATGATGCTTTAAATTTTTTTCACATCTCCTCTAGTATATAATTAAATATATAAGCAAACCCTCTGGCCTCATATTATACGATGAATATTATTTATCAAAATGATCACATAATATTGCTTGTGGTTAACAAAGGCTTTAAATCTTTATTAGCTTAATTAAATTAAATACTTAACAGTTTATAAAAGTTTCAATTACATACCTCTACTTGTATCTTGCTGCACTTAAATATCCTAATGTTTTTTTTAAAATTGCATGTCTGTACCTTCTATACGCAAGAATAATATTTGTAATTTTCCTATATGAATATAATTGTATGATATTAGGATAATTTAATATTTTCTACTCTTTCTATTAATAATGTATTAACATGCAATCGTCTATTAATATATTATTAGACATTACTAATAATTATTATAAGAGTTTTATAATAATGTTAGAAGTTTTAGGGACCAAGTTAGACAAACTTGAAGTGACGTATAATATGATTAATTAACAATAATAATTAATTTAGTTTAGTTAGGATTAAAATATAATATTTAAAAAATAGGGATAATATAGTCCATAGAAAGTTTTTCTACAACTTCCTCTTTTAACGGGAGTATAATTTCTAAGCGAAGTATATAATTTCATTTATAATTTAAAACCTCAAGACTTATTCAAAATATGATGCTTAAAATTTTCTACATCTTCTGTACTATGTAAATATAAGCTAAGCCTCTAGCCTCATATTATGCGATGAACATTATTTATCAAAAGGACCACATACTATTACTTGTGGTTAACAAATGCTTCAAATCTTTATAGGCTTAATGAAACTTAAATACCTTATAGGTTACGAAAGTTACACTCATATACCTCCACTTATATCTTAATGCACTTAAATATCCTAATGTTTTATAAAGTTGCATGTTTGTACTTATGTATACAAGAATACTCTTTATAATTTTTCTATGTGAGTGTCATGGTATAATTTTAGAATAATTCTATATTTTCTACTCCTTCCAAAATAATTTATTAACGTACAATTATCTATTAATATAGTATTATGCATTATTAATAATGATAATAACATTAAAGTGACATGTAATATGATTAATTAATAATGATAATTATCTTTGTTTATTTATGATTAAGAATAGGGGCAATATAGTCCATGAAATTTTTTTCCACAACTCTCTCTTTTAAAGAGAGTATGATATGATGCACAGGTGCATATGACTCACATGTCGCTAAACAATAATGATAAAGCTAGACTTCAGGCATTAGATGCCCTCTAGATTATTAAATTTGCTCGTGCTTACTCTTTGCATTATTTTTAGTCCCTATATGAACCTCATTAAACTATTGAATTCGTAATATGCTTACTTCTTAGACAACTTTCAGTTGTACCTTGCCCCTCCATACTACTAAATTCATTCATGATTACGACCTAAAGTATCATTTTTAATACCTTGTTACCAATTTTTATTTGTTACTTTATGGGCATTTTAAATAGATTTATGTGAGATTATAAAAAAATAATTTATGGGAGGAAAGTGAGAGTTCAAAGATAACATGGAACTAAAGATAAGTAAGGTGATAAGCATAGACAAATCTGATAATTTAAGAAGCAATGTGATACCAAAGATAGTTCAAGGGGTAAGAAAGAATAGTAATTGTTTGGTGAGCAAGTAAAGATTGTCGTCATAGAATATATATAGAATATATGTTTAGTGCAAAAGCAAAAATCAGTATTAAAAGACAAAAGCATATTCTATTGGGTTTTTCTAACATGTGACCGTGGATACTCATTAGGATATGAGAGAGATAGAGAAAGAAAAGGCAAGAAGAGAAATTAGTACAAATCAGAGAAGATCCACTTGTTATTCATTTATTTTATCTCTCTCACCCCCCCCCCTCCCACGAGTGTTCATGAGCATATGTTAGAAATATCAAATTTTATTTTAGATAGGATGGAACAATCTACATGCTCCTAGGAGCAACACAAAATAAAATCATGTACATTCTAATTAAAGAAGAAAAAAATTTAGAAATCCAGATAGAATAGATAAATGCCTTACCTACTTTTTTCCCCTTTTTGTCATTTTAAGTAACTAAGTAAATTCAAATCCATGCCCTCCTATCAAAGATTTATAATGCACTCTTTTAAAAAAAATTCGAAAAAAGAAATATTTAGTTTCTTTTCCAAAGGAAACTAATTATTCCTTTGAAGCCAATATGTACATTCCCATGTTCCTATTTGAGCGGACATAGTGAAAATTCAACATATCGTTTCCGATAAAATAGGAAACTTTAGGGTACATTGTTAAAGTCAGTAGCTCATCTACCACCACCTAACTCAAACCACTATAGCAATAGTAATTAACATGCCCCTAATAGTATATACCTACCACATAATAGAGATTATATATACCCCCTCCCCCAAGTTTAATTTGTAAAGCAGCCAAGTAGCAAAAGATCATTCCAAGTAGCAAGAAAGAGAAAGAGAAAGAGAAAAACAAAGAGAGAAATAAAGAGAGAAAAATAGCGAGAGGTTGTACAATAGTGTAGTAGTTTGTAGTAGAAAGAGTGTTTGTATTGGAGAGTATAGAGGATTGTACTACTAGAGAAATAATAATAAAATATTTCTTAGTGTGCACTACTCTTATCAAATCAATAAGTAGTATCAGAGCCCGACTTAGGGTGCGTGCATCTACTTGTCATATATTTTGTGGCTGCCATCAAAGATGGATCCACCATATTTGAAAATAAGTTAGATTATCATTTACTATTTGAGGCATTGGACACTATTTACAAGTATGATACTATTCATAAATATGATTACTATTCACGATAATAGTTACTGTTCATGTGAAATAGTAAAAGTTGCAGCTCGTGATAGAAGCAAGGCGGTCAGGGACCAACTCTCTCCTATAGTGATTCTATCGACATTCTCAAAGGCCGAAGTTCGTGCTCAGTCTGGGACTGTGAAGTTGGTTAGTCAAGAACCAGACTTGCATGGAGATACTGAAGTACTACCACGTCACGATAGCGGATCTGGCAAGTACAACTACTACACTCAAGAAACTCAATGGTAATACCTATAATTACTATGAGAAGTGTATGAAGTCCTATTTATAAGGACAAGACCTCTAGGAGGTCATCGGGGGTGGTGAAACTACATCATCTCAGGAAGCTGGCGAAGCACTATGAAAGTAGACATCAAAGCCAGCAATGCTATATATATGCTAAAGACGATAGTAAAAAAAGATCTAGTAGACTATTTGCAAGATGCTAGAACTCCAAAGGAGGCATGGGATACGCTCGTGATACTCTTCTCAAAAAAGAACGATACTCGACTTCAACTCCTAGAGAATCAATTGATAACCTTGCAACAGAAGGATCTGATAATCAAACGGTACTTCAAGCGAGTAAAATCACTCTATTCAGATATTGCTTAACTAGATCCAGATTCTAAAGTGTCTGGTGCAAGGATGAGGAGAAGAATTATCCACAGTTTGAGACTAGAATGTCATGGATTTGTTGCTGCTACACACAGTTGGCCGACTCAACCAATATTATTAGAGTTGGAGAGTTTGCTCGCAATGTAAGGAAAACCTAGCCAAACAAATAGTCAGCGTTTCAAAGAAAAAATGAAGATGTAGCACTCTTCAGCAGCAAGAAGAGAGGTAAGCCAAGAGACGCAAGGAAACAGGAGTATAGAGAGGCTGGTTCAAGGAGGTAACCAGGATGATAATACACCGACAGAACACAACAGCGTGAGGAGCAATGTGATCATTGAGCAAGGAGACCTGACAATACATGCTACAACTGTGGGAAGAAAGGACATTTTGCCAGATAATTTCACTACAAGAGAAGATCAACAGAGGGCAATGCTACAACATCGCGCAGATGTCAAGATGATAAAGAAGAATGGGATGCCCAAGCATCCGTGGTCATTATTGAAGATGTACCAATCGATAAGGACGAGGTTGTTGGTATAGCACTAACCTCGATTGTAGAAGAATCTGAATTCGCATATGTAGCAATTTCAGATCGGGAAGGAATAAACTATAATAAAGATTAGATCGTCGATTCTAGCTGTTCTAACAATATGACGGGAGATAAGGGGAAGCTTGTCCACATGAAGGAGTATAAAGGTGGCTGAGAAGTTCTGATAACGAATAATTCAAGATTACCTATCACACACATTAGAAAGACTTTGTTTATATCACGCTACAACCCAAATCGGATACAACTATAAGATGTATACCATGTACCGAGTGTGAAAAAGAACCTTCTATCTGTTTCCCAATTAACAACTTCTAAAAACTATGTAGCATTTAGGCCACAATATATAAAAGTCTATCAAAACTTGAAGCCACTAGAAGAACCTATCATCAAGGGATGGAAGGCAGAATCTGTTTATATGATGTTGGCAAAATCGACATACATAGATAAAGCGAGAAAGAATGAGGCAGTTGATCTGTGGCATGCTCGGCTTAGCATATCAGCTATCACAAGCTCAAGATTATGATAGAAAAGTCAAATTGAAGGGTCTTTCACACTTAGAGATTCAAGGAGGCACCTTATGCAGAGGTTGTTAATATGGTAAGGTACATTAATTACCATACCAGGAGTCACAAGAGCAAAGGGACCTTTGGAGCTCGTGTACTCAGATGTATTCAGCTGAGTGAAGTAGGAATTAATAAGTGGCATGCGGTACATGATCACTTTTATCGATGATTACTCAAGATATATCTGGGTCTATTTCCTAAAGAAAAAGTCTAAAGCACTCTCCAAATTCAAGCAATTCCGAGAAGAAGTCGAAGGAGAAATCGGCAAGAAGATTTGTTGCCTATGCACAGACACAGGGGAGAGTACACATCAAAGGAGTTTTACGATTATCTAAAGCAACACAAGATTTGGCAATAACTAACATACCTAAATACTCCGTAGCAGAATAGCGTAGCTGAAAGAAAAAATCATCATCTTTCCAAAATTTGCAGAAGCATGCTTCATGCCAAGAACGTGGCAGGACGTTTTTAGGCTGAGTGTATGAAGATTGCGGCGTACATGATCAATTGACTACCACAACCAAAATTTACAGTTCATATCACTATTTCAGAAGTTGCAGAATATCAACCCAATCGTAAGCTATTTCAGAGTTTTTGGTTGTGTATGTTATGTCTTTGTGCATGATCACCTTCGCAACAAGTTCGATAAAAAAGCTATAAGATGTATTTTTATAGGGTATGATAGTGAAAGAAAAGGATAGAGATATTGTGATCCCATAACCAGATGATGCTATACATCAAAGAATGTTGTATCTGACGAAACCTCATCTTGATGGCTTCACAAGAAGTTGTGCTACCAGATTCTAAAGATCTAGAGGATCAGCTACAAGAGAAGTTGGGGGACCGAAGCCAAGAAGAAGGCTTACGTCAACCAAAGAAGTCATAATCAAGCTCTTCAATATCGTCAAAGGAGAATAATTCATGGAAGACTACTATTTATCAGACAATACCAAAAGAAGTGTGCCCGAGCCAGATAGAGAAGTCGCTGCTGAGGGGGAGTATTGAAGTCAGCAGCTCATCTACCTCCAGTCACCATCGCAACAGTAATTAACAAACCCCTAGTAGTATATACCTACCCAATAATAAAGCTTATATATACCCCCCCCCCTTAAGTTTTATGTGTAAGGCATCCAAGTAGCAAAGTATCATTCCAAGTAGCAAGAAAGAGAAAGAGAAAGAGAAAATCAAAAAGAGAAATAAAGAGAGAGAAAAAATAGTGAGTGGTTGTACATGTTGTGCGCTGCGGAAGCCAAACAACCAAACCAATATGCTATGAGAAATCAAATCAAACAAATATCAAGAGAATGCCAAACGAACCAAATCATTGCCACAAACACAAACAACCAATTTTAACGTGGTTCGGTAAGTTATTGGCCCTATGGTTTTGATGATGATTTGTCAAACAATTTATAGCTAATATGTTTTTTAGTTTTTATGATTTATTTTTCTCTTTACAGGAATTCAACACACGGCAATCAAGAGTTAAAGATTCAAGTTCATGTATGTGCATTCACCTAGGTATAAGAGTAGTTTGCTTACATATATCGTATAATTATATTTAAGCTCAATATGTAAACACAACACAAGTTTGACTTTTTCTATCATACAAATGATTTTCTATCAAACTTTGTTACAATAGCTTTTATTTCATGTTTATATCTCTTTCATACTTCATAATATATATATAATGTATGCATGATATATATACACAAGTTTACAAGCCATAGTTCAATTTTTATGTTCACGAAAAACAGGTTTTATGAACTCTTTTCAAAAACAGTGAGTTTTCACAAACAAAAATTGCATTTCTAAAAATTCCTTTTCAAACATGTTTGTTTTATCATTTAGAAACTTTTCCGAAAGTTTTACTATTTTTAGAATTGAATTGATATTTTTAACATATTTTCAAAATCAGCCAAAAACCTATATTTCAGCATGTATCAGTTTACGGTCGACCGTCACGGTCGACCGCCAGTAGTTCAAAGTCCATCTTTACTTTTATTGGATCACGGTCGACTGTGACGGTCGACCATGGCTCATCCAAAGACTTTCGCTGTCGACCGCCTGTGTTTCAAAGTTGTTTGAACTGTTCTTTGTGCTTCGCGGTCGACCGCCAGTTTCTCACGGTCGACGGCAGTATAAATGATTGTGTTGCAACGGCTATATTCTGATTTGATTCTCTAGGGGTATTTTGGTCTTTTCAATGTTGTTTTGGCTGATGTCTTGAGTGGGTATAAATACCCCATTGCTTTCTTCTTTCTATATACCAAGAGTTTGTTTTATAGTGAGTTTTCAACAAAAGATTAAGAGCTGTTAAGAGCTGTTTAAGCTAATTTTGGTTGTCTGTTTCAATAGAAGTTTTCTACAACAAGAAGAGGCTTTCAATTCCAACTAAGGATCCTATCCTCATCATCATCTACTGTTCTTCTTGTTTATTGAGAAGTTTTCTAAACTCTTTCTTATATAGCTTATTGATTCATTTTCTAACTTAGTTATATTTAAATTGAGTTGCATATTTTCTATTCACTGTTATCACACACACTGTATTTTGAGCTTATAATATTTCCATACTATATATTGTTGGGTAGTGGTGTGTGATTTAGTGAGAGTGAGCTTCATTGTGTTCTTATTTGTTATCGAGAACAAATCATTATATTTAACCATTATTGTGAGTATCACTTGTAATGCACTTGTACACTGAGAGAAGTGTGAGGCGTGAGACTGGGTTGAATCCAATAGGAGTGACGTCGATTGACGAACCTAGAGAGAGGTTGTATCCGAGCACTTGAGGAGGAGGACACGGGCTAGGTTCCTACACTTAACGTGTAAAATGTGATTGCATAGTGTTTGTTGTGTGAGAGTTTTCGGTAAACTTGTAAACCGAGTGTATAGAAGTTTTAGCTTCCAAATCGGGTTGTGATAGTGAAGATCTCCTCAAGGTGAGGAGCGGGGACGTAGGTCGTGGTGACCGAACCTCGTAAACATATTGTGTGTTTATGTTTTGCTTAGTGTATATTTTTATTTGTGCTTATTCTTATCATTCTTGTTCATATCCATCTCATATATTTCTTGTAAGAACAAATTAATCAATATAATTTTAATTAGAAGTTAATCGGGATTAGATTAGCATAAGACCCTAATCACCCTCCTCTAGGGTCTAACAATTGGTATCAGAGCTTGGTGCTCTTTGATTTAACGTCTAATCGCCTTGAGTTAAAAATCCAAGTTATCGTTTTTGTGCTAATCTAGTTTTGATTGTATTTTGCTTCTTGCATATAATCATTATGGATATGTATGATGCATCTAGTTTAGGTTATGCTATTAATGTTGCTCCTCATTTGGATATTTTTTCCTATGCTCAATGGTGTGTTAGATTCAAACATTTTGTTCAATCTAAACAATTCGATTTATGGGAAATTATTGAGGATGCTTATATTGTTCCCACTTCAGAAAAATCTAAGTGGAATAAATATGATAAAAGAATGTTTAATATGAACAAGCTTTTGTTAGAATATTTGCTTAGTGCCTTTCACTCATCTTTTTCTAAAAAATTTGCTCATTTTGATACTGCTTACACCTTATGGAAATTTATTGAAGCACATTAAGGGGACTTGGAGGCTATTCAACAAGCATTGGAAAATCCCGTTTTGAGTTCTAAAGAAGTCTCATCTCCATGTACACTACCACTAGGTGATAACCCTAGTGAGGTATGCGAGCTTGACAACGATGATGTTATTACTTTTGATGAGCTTGCTCTTGAGTTTAAAAAATTATACAATTGCTATATTGATGTAAAAAGTAAGTATGTTAATATAAAATCCACTCATGAAACACTAGTCACTAAGTTTGATTTCAATGCAAATGAAAATATAACTCTTAAAGAATGCAATGAAAATTTGAGATTAGAAAACGCTAGGTTGCTTCATGAAAAATGTGATGCCATGTTAGAAGTAAATAAATTAAAATCTATGATAAATAATCATCTTTATCCTACTTCTAGATAAATAATCATCTTTATCCTACTTCTAGTAGCAATGCTTGTATGCACAATGATGAGTTAAATCAAATGAGAAAATGCATATCTACCTTAGATTCAACACTAAACACTTGTATTGCTAATAACAAAAAGCTTATAGACTTGTGTGCAAAGTTTAATGTTAATTCTTCTAAGAAATCTATTCACTATGCACACATGTATGACAAAATTCACAAATGTTCTATATGCTGTCTTAAAGGCCATTTAGTCCAATTTTGTCGTAATGCACAAAAGATTGACAAGCCTATTCATGATTATGCATCCCATCATGCTTCTTCATCTCATACACATGTACATACACATAGTGTAAATCATAAACATGCTCATGTGTACAAATATGATTATTATGGTCGTTTTGGTCATTTGGCTATGTTTTGTTTTGATTTGAAAAGAAATTCTCGTTTGCAAAATAATTACAAAGAAAAATCTATTTTTACAAATGAACCACGTGCACATCATTTCGGTCAACGCAAACCATTTAAACCCCTACATTGCACAAATTGTAATAGTATGGGTCATGTTTACGATTTTTGTTTTGACCGTATCGGTGCACAAAATACGCCCAAGCGCGTTCATAACCCTAGGGCCTTGGATTTATATGATAGGGGTCATGTCCCAAATATTATTGGTACCAAAATGATTTGGGTACCAAAATGAGCTTTATTTCACATTTTTTTTGTTTTTTGAAAAATTGGTTTTTTAAGCTTAAATGTTTATTTTCTTTGATGTTAAGACAAAATAAAATGTTTTCATGGATTACTAAGTAAAAGCTTTATATATATAGATATAATTTTTATAAAACAAAATTATTTAAGGATCCAAATCAAATTTTTCTCAGAATCTAGATTTTACAATGTTTTTGCTGATATTTTTCTCACGGTCGACCGCCACTATCGACCGTCAAAGTTTCTGCCTTAGAGCTTAGGCTCTGTGATTTTCACGGCCGACCGCCATGGTCGATCGCGATGGAATTTTTTTGTTTCCTATTTAAGTTCTTATCGGGTTTTGGTTTTTGTTTGATAACGTTTCTAAACCCGATTCTTCTATCACCCTTGATTTCATTTTTGAGCTGATCTAGGCCATTGATTCTTCCTCTTTTGACCCGACCCTCTCTATTCTCCTCATTTCGAAAATTTCTTCCCAAAAATCGATTTTTGCTCAGATTCTCCTCACGGTCGCCCGCCGTTCGCCTTCGATCGATCGCGGTCTCCCTTGAGGATCTCTCTTCATTGATTCCTGTTGGGAATTAGTTGGGTAATCTCTTCTCTCTCAATCTTGTGCTCTTTCTCTATTCTAGGGTATCATTGTCAATTCTAGGGTTTCTGCTTAAATCTTATCTGTTAATATCCTATTTTTGATCCTATCGTGTTATAATGCCTCCTAGAAAGAAATCTAAACAAGATATTAGCTCTTCATCATCTATTGCCTCTAACTATGAGGATTTTTCTACTGTTCAAATCCCTAGTTAAGAAATATAGGGAACTTTGTAAGCTGAAAATTTTATCTGACAGATATATCAAATATGAGGAATTAGCCATCTATAATATTCATAAAATTCTATCTACTGTTAGGTTGCATAAATTGTTAGATGTGGAACGTAAGGTTCCCTATTACCCATTTCTTGTTTATCTATTTTATACAAACCTATATGTTTCATCTTCAGCTGATGGTCTTCAAACCATCAATACATTTGTTAAGAATGTTCATATATCATTTTCTGCTGACGAGCTTACGGGAATCCTTAAGATCCTGTCAAGTAACGTTAAGCTCATGTCTATTGAACACACCGATCAGGATGTGAACGATATTTTGTTTAAGCCCGGTTGCTCTTATCCTATGAACAATAATTCTCTTAATCCCACAGCCAAAATCATAGCACGAATTGTTGCTCAGAATCTCATTCCTAAGAACGGTAGCTTTGATCACTTTGCTCCTGACAAAGTTAATGTTGTGTATGCTATTTTTGCCAAAATAAAAGTGAATTGGGCAAATGTTTTTCTTAAAAACATGGCATGCAAGCATTTCAAGTTACTCCCCTTTGGTTGCTTTATCACTCTTATCCTTCAACACTTCGGTGTTGATTTGTCTCATGAACCCAAAGTTGATCCTAGTAAGGAATATTTTGATAGAGTTTCCCTCTCTCGAATGCAACTTTCAGACTCTTTATCTGATCCTACAAAACCATCATCTTCCCGATCTCGCTCTAGAGCTTCTACTATTTTAGCTTCTGAGGTCTTTGACCGTCTGGATCGTCTTGAGACTTAGGTCTCAAGTATTTAGAATGATGTTAGGACTCTCCTTAGCTATCAGCGTCAGTCTCTTGGGATTCAGGATCCCTCTTCCAACTTTGACACTGGTTTTGAAGATGGCTCTGAAGAAGGATCTGCTTCTGGTTCAGGATCTGGCTCTGCATCTAAATCTGATGATGGTGGTGATTGATACTTGCTGTTTATGGATTTATGTTTTGTAGAACTAAAACTGGATATTTAACTTTTATTTTAAAGTTGTAATAACTTTATGGTGTGCGTTTGAAAACCATGTGATCTTGTGGAACTATCTATGTTTATTGTAGTTATGATAGCTTATGACTATCTTTTTATGGTTTTTATATCTCTGAACAATGTATTGTGAAAACATGCTGTTAAGGATGCTTTTTTGTTAAAAATTTGGTTTGGCTTTTGATTCATATGCTTATGCTCTTAGTAGCTTGTTGAAATGTTTATGGATGTTTATGGATGTGTATGGATGGTTATGGATGTTTAGCTCCCATATATGTTCCTTTTATGTTATTTATGCAAATTGACAGTGAGAGTATTGGCCATACATTTATTTATAATCTGTGCATGAATGCAGGGGGAGCGTTGCTCCTATTTTTTCCCTTTTTGATGTTATCAAAGGGGGAGAAAAACTACATATTGTTGTTTAAGTTATTGGTTTATTCATGTTGATGGAAAAACTACATGTAATGTTGTCTAGTTATGTGGTTTATTCACATATGGTTTATTCATATATAACTACATGATTTATTTGGTTTATTCATATGAATTTCATATCATTAAATAAATTGTTTGCCATTAACAAAAAGGGGGAGATTGTTGGCCCTATGGTTTTGATGATGATTTGTCAAACAATTTATAGCTAATATGTTTTCTAATTTTTATGGTTTGTTTTTCTCTTTACAGGAATTCAACACACGGCAATCAAGAGTTAAAGATTCAAGTTCATGTGTGTGCATTCACCTAGTTATAAGAGTAGTTTGCTTACATATATTGTATGATTATATTTAAGCTCAATATGTAAACACAACACAAGTTTGACTTTTTCTATCATACAAATGATTTTCTATCAAACTTTGTTACAATAACTTTTATTTCATGTTTACATCTCTTTCATACTTCATAATATATATATATATATATATATATAATGTATGCATGATATATATACACAAGTGTACAAGCCATAGTTTAATTTTTGTGTTCACGAAAAATAGGTTTTATGAACTCTTTTTAAAAACTGTGAGTTTTCACAGAGGAAAATTACATTCCTGAAAATTTCTTTTCAAACATGTTTGTTTTATCATTTAGAAACTTTTCCCAAAGGTTTACTATTTTTGGAATTAATTTGATATTTTTAACGTATTTTCAAAATCAGCCAAAAACCTGTATTTCAGCATGTATCTGTTTGCGGTCGACCGCCACGGTCGGCCGTCAATAGTTCAAAGTCCATCTTTGCCTTTTATTGGATCACGGTCAACCGTGATGGTCGACCGTGGCTCATCCAGAGACTTTCACGGTCGACCATCATGGTCGACCGCCTGTGTTTCAAAGCTGTTTGAACTGTTCTTTGTGCTTCGTGGTCGACCGCCAGTTTCTCACGGTCGACGGCCATATAAATGATTGCGTTGCAACGGCTATATTCTGATTTGATTCTCTAGGGATATTTTGGTCTTTTTAATGTTGTTTTGGCTGATGTCTTGAGTGGGTATAAATACCTCATTGCTTTCTTCTTTCTATATACCAAGAGTTTGTTTTACAGTGAGTTTTCAACAAAAGATTAAGAGCTGTTTAAGCTAATTTTGGTTGTCTGTTTCAAAAGAAGTTTTCTACAACAAGAAGAGGCTTTCAATTCCAACTAAGGATCCTATCCTCATCATCATCTACTGTTCTTCTTGTTTATTGAGAAGTTTTCTAAACCCTTTCTTATATAGCTTATTGATTCATTTTCATAACTTAGCTATATTTAAATTGAGTTGCATATTTTCTATTCACTGTTATCACACACACTGTATTTTGAGCTTATAATATTTCCATACTATATATTGTTGGGTAGTGGTGTGTGATTTAGTGAGAGTGAGCTTCATTATGTTCTTATTTGTTATCGAGAACAAATCAATGTATTTAACCATTATTGTGAGTATCCCTTATAATGCACTTGTACACCGAGAGAAGTGTGAGGCGTGAGACGGGGTCGAATCCAGTAGGAGTGGCTTCGGTTGACGAACCTAGGGAGAGGTTGTATCCGAGCACTTGAGGAGGAGGACACGGGCTAGGTTCCTACACTTAGTGTGTAAAGTGTGATAGTGTTTGTTGTGTGAGAGTTTTCGGTAAACTTGTAAACCGAGTGTATAGAAGTTCCGGCTTCCAAACCGGATTGTGATAGTGGAGATCTCCTCGAGGTGAGGAGCGGGGACGTAGGTCGTGGTGACCGAACCTCGTAAACATATCGTGTGTTTGTGTTTTATTTAGTGTATATTTTTATTTGTGCTTATTCTTATCTTTCTTGTTCATATCCATCTCATATATTTCTTGTAAGAACAAATTAATCAATATAATTTTAATTGGAAGTTAATCGGGATTAGATTACCAGAAGACCCTAATCACCCCCGTCTAGGGTCTAACATAAGTTAATCGGTGATGCCTCAAGCCTGATGTGACGCCCCTGGGTTCACACGAGGCTGCAGTCCAAGGTGAAACTAAGGATGTCAAACCTGCCATGCACCACACCGTGCAATAACATGTTTCACCATCACAATTCTATCACTCTAGTAGAGTCAATAACAGGTGTAGGTACAAAAGCAAGTAAGAGGTCATACAAGAGATAACTGATGAAATGATAGAAGTCAAATAATACTTTACCATCCAACATTACAGAAATCCAAAGTCAATGTCTGAAATGAATAAACTAGAGTTCTTAACAAGTCTCAAATACAACAAGTCTGAATGAAGGAAATAAGGCATACAGCCTTTACAACATCTATGAAAATAGTCCTCAAATGTCTAACAACAACTACAATGGAGCCCAAAGAAAATAATACATAGATAGAATGTAAAGCTGAACACTAAAGTAGTCCGCTATCAACCTGCGACTCTCCGTGCTCCTGGCTCGTGACCTGAAAGGGGGAGGGACAACGAGCGTCAAAGCGCTAGCGAGCAACATCACAACCAACCCCAAGGAATAAGGCTCGTTGTATAAGAAAATACAGTTATCACAAAGCATATATGTATGAATAATTGTCCAAAGAATAAGGGGGTGTTAATACTTAGGAAATTCCAACACGAGCATAGGTACGTCGAGCGAAATAATCCAAACAAGGAAACCCTCATGTATATACCTTGTATCTCAAATTAAAAGTCCCTAAGTACCAAACCCGGAGTCTAATACATGAACAAAAGAAAAGAAAAAATATACAACCCATCTCTATCGATAAACGTAACCACGTTAAAGCCACAATAAGTGTCATGTCCAGCCTAGGTAGCTATCATGTCCAAACTTAATAAATATGTCGTGCTCCGAACTCAAATATGTATCATGCTCAAGGTTTAGCAAATGTCCAACACATGGACTAAAGGTAATGCATGTCCAACACATGGACTAAAATAAAATGCATGTCCAACACATGGACCGAAATGATATGTATCCAACACATGGATTAATAGTAATGTATGCCCAACACATGGACCAAAATGATAAGTATCCAACACTTGGACTATAAGTAAAGAGGTGTAATTGTCAAAGATATATGTGGAAAGATATACATACCCTAAACTCACACGTGTCTCGATGTGCGGATCTAAACTTATGTCAAAAGCCAGTCCCCATGTGTAGATAAGTCGTTATCATCGCAAACTAGTGGGGAACGAACGAGATGATCTTCGAACACGCGAAAAGACCAACAGAACAAACAACATGCACAAAACTGTGCGGCGGTCGACCGTAGAAGCCACCCCGGTCGACCGCACACAGCGCCAAAAAGTCACTATGCTCAAAACTGAGCGGCGGTCGACCGATCAGGATGTACCGGTCGACCGCTCAAGGAGCAAAAACTTTTCTACTGGAAAAATCACAGAGCGGTCGACCGACGCATCCGCTACGGTCGACCGCAACACGGACAGAACCCCAGTCTGGGTTTCTGTCAGCTTCGATTCTCATCTCAAAAACTTGTGAACTCTATTCTAACCTAACTTTAACATTTTCACAATGATGTATGGCAGTAAATAACCAGTTTAAACAGTTTAAACCCCATTATCAAAAATCCCTAACTTCCATCAATATGATTCTAAAAGTTTTTAAACAGTAAAAATAGGTTTAAACTCTCATAAAAAACGTTTCAGATCGAAATCTCATCAACTAAAACCATTAGTGAACTTTTAAAGGCTGAAAAGTATGGTTTTCACATCCCATGCCATAAAGATATACTTTATCTACATAAAATACGATTTGGGCTCAATAAAACCGGATTAAAACTCAAAACTAAGCATAAAAACGAAAAGGGGTGAAGTTGGGCGAGATGTTACTAACTCTGATGAGAATGAAGCCCAAGATCTGAAGGGAGATGATCCCTCTAGCTGAATCCACCAAAAATCCGCCGAAAAACCCTTCAAAGCTCCTCCCAAATCACCAAAAAGAGAGAACTAGGGTTTGAGGGAAGAGAGGGGGCTAGGGTTCTGATTTCAGATGAGAAATGGGGCTCTCTTGGGTAAATTAGTATATATACTAACCCCACAACCCGACCCGAACCCGACCCGAAACCCATTAAAACCAAAACCCAGGAAAACTCTCTGTCTGCTGGGCAGTCGACCGCCGCGCCCAGTGCGGTCGATCGCACAGTAGGAAGAACATTTCCTGAGTGCGAGACTGAAGAGCGGTCGACCGACGACTCCTCTGCGGTCGACCGATCAGGGGAAAAATGCCATTCTAGGCCTGCTTACAACATAAAGCTCAAACCATTCGAAACCTCCCATATATAAACACTTGTTGGGATCCAAAACACCGATGATCACCTTTATTTAATATATATATATGATTATTCATCTCATAAGAATTATTTATCACTAGTAATTTAATATATTCATTATAAAATTTACGGGGTTCTACACCTGACCAGCTGACCCTGACCTCTGCCCTGCTGTCGCTACTGCTGCTGGTTCAGACTCCAGCCCTGCTGAGCTCCTGCTGGTGCACTACGACACTCTGATGCCTTGTGTCCCACCTTGCGATAGTTAAAGCAAACCCCCTGAAACTTGTGCTGCTGATGCTCCCTCTGATCTTGCTGGGGTCCCCTCTTATAAGGGCCCTGTTGCTGTTGCTGCTGCTGATATCCTGACAAGGGCCTCTTGTTCTTTCCCTTATCTCCAATCTATCCCGCCTTAGTCTTCCCCTCCTTGTCCTTCTGAAACATAGCCATCTCATTCTCCTGTGAGGTGGCGGCCTCTGCTACCTCCCGGACTGAATAGAACTTCCTCGAGACGAGGTATCGGCGAAGATTTAGGCGAAGCCCTGCTAGGAACATCTGAGCCTGACGCTCTCCTGTCTGCCACATCCCTGTGAAATGCAGCAACTCCATGAACTTGCTCTCAAACTCTGCAACTGACATGTCCCCCTGAGTCAAACGAAACAACTCAAATTCCTTCCCAGTCCGTGCTGCAAAAGAAACATATTGTGCATCAAAGAAGTAAACAAAATCCTCCCAAGTGAGGATCATCCGTTGTTCTGATGGAAACTGGAATCGGTACCATCTCCCAGCATCCCCCTTCAGACTATATGATGCCAGCCTTTACTTCTGAACTTAGTCTACATTGAGTATGTCTAGGACATTACTCACATCCTCCTTCCACTTGTGGGCTACAAGTGGGTCTAAAGAGCCCTGAAACTCCGGTGCTCTCATCTTCTGGTACATCTTTACCAAGCGGAGCCAAGCCTCCTGCTCTGTGACTCTACCCGGTACCGCTAGGGGAATAGCTGCAGGTGCTACCTCTGGGTCTCTCTCTGATTGGGACGGCTGGTATCCCCTGTGGTGGAACTACTGGAGATGGTGGTGGTGTCGGTGGCGCGATATGACTCGCCATAAGCTCCTCAATCGCTGCCATCCTAGCTATGATGGGAGCCATGAGATCAATAAGGTATTAGGGAGCCTGCTGCAGCTCAGGTGGTGCCTGCTCCTGCTCGAGTGGAGCCTGCTGCGGCTCTGCCTAAGCAGCTCTGTGAGTACGAGGTCTGCCACGTCCTGCCATTTCTCTCTGCTCATAAGAAAATAAAAGTTCATAAGTCAAAGTAGACGTATATACATACATAATACATCACAATATGATTTTCACACCATATAGTATTCACACATATACTTTAAACAAAAATAGTTGTCATAAAAAAAATTTCTCAAAATTTTGAGATATATGCGTATACCGTCCTCACTCATACTAGGAAATCCTTAGCGGACTCTATACATGAATCCTAAAAAACTCTAACCTAGCTCCACGACTTGACACAGGATGATCCTAAGGATACTGGAACTAGAGCTCTGATACCAACTGTGACGCCCCTGGGTTCACACAAGGCTGTAGTCCGAGGTGAAACCAGAAATATCAAACCTGTCATGCACCACACCGTACAATAACATGTTTTACCATCACAATTACTATCTCTCTAGTGGAATCAACAACAGGTGTAGGTACAAAGCAAGTAAAAGATTCTACAATAAATACATGATGAAATGATAGGACTCGAATTAATACATCTCATCAACCAAATAAGCTAGAAGACATCGTCAATGTCTGAAATGAAAAAAAATAACAATTTGTAGATCTCAACATGTCTCAAAGTACATAATATCTGATACAGGAAATAAGGCACACCGCCTTTACAACTCTAGAATATAAATTTCTCAAGTCTAAAAATGTCTCAAGTGGAGTACAAAACTGAAATACATCTAATAAGAGGATAAATAGGCACTAATAAGGATCGCCCTCAACCTACGACTCTCCGGGCTCGTTACCTGAAAAGGGGAGGGACAACGAGCGTCAAAGCACTAGCGAGCAACATCACAACCAACCCCAAGGGATAGGGCTCGTTGGATATAAAAAATATACAGTTACTACATAATAATATAAATCATTTATATTAACATTAGTGGGTTTTAGTACTTAGGAATTTACAACACGAGCATAGGTACATCAAGCAAAATAATCCAAACAAGGAAACCCTCATGTATATACCTTGTATCTCAAATTGTAAATCCCTAAATACTAAACCCGAGGTTTAACACAAGGAACGATAAGGAAAAAGAATACAAACCCATCTCTACCGATAAAATATAAACATATCAAAGCTACAATAAGTGTCATGTCCAGCCTAGGTAGCTATCATGTCCCAACCTCATATAATATGTCGTGTACCAACCTTAGTTAAGTATCATGCTCAAGGTTTAGCAAAAGTCTAAAACATGACTGTAATGAATTATAATCCAACACGAGGACTCTAATGGATTATAGTCCAACACGAGGACTTAAATGGATTATAGTCCAACACGAGGACTTTAATGGATTATAATCCAACACGAGGACTGTGTATAAGAACCATGGAATACAAATGATAAAGGTATACATATTCTATTCTTGTACAGGCCTTGCTGTACAGATCTAAGCTTGTGTCAGAAATATCATCTTACGTGTGTAGATGAAATCATAACCACTAAAATTTAATACCCGATAAACAAGACATCTTCTCATATTCAAAAATGATAAACGGTATCCTCGAATATATATGAACATTGTATGAATGTATAAGCACAGTAGGTGATCAAGCATAAACACAAACGAAACAGGAAAAATTTTGATGAGTCGACTCATGATCAGCTATGAGTCGACTCATGACTCATGGGTCGACTCATAAGCTGACGAGTCGACTCAGCAGACACTTTTGACAACAGGAATTGACTTCGTGAGTCGACTTGTCACGTCCCGCTTCCCAAATACCCGGGAATCAGAACGTGAACAAGCCCGCGACGTATTAGACTGAGGAGAGATAAGTGCTAGACTTCTTCTTCTCAATCTAATACGCTAAGCGTCTGGAAATAAAACAATGTGAAGTCACAGGTCCCCGATCACAATCAGCAAGAATATAATGAACAACAAAGAACAAAATAATACATATCACAATTGAATATCATCCAAGACATAATATTCGGGTCAAACGTGCCCTTATACAAAACTGAACAAATGAATAC
>BQKN01060219.1:21455-34763 GCA_022839385.1 Asparagus kiusianus
TAAATCATAGAAAATTCTAGAAAATCGAGAAAAATATAAATACTTTTTTTTAAATCATAATTAATTATTTTAAAATACAAAAAAATTATTTTAATTAGTATTAAATTCCTCGGTCATTACACGACTCATGACAGTCATGGGTCGACTCAACCTGATGAGTCGACTCATGATGAGTCATGAGTAGACTCACGAGCTGAAAACTGGATATTACGCAACTGCAACTCGTCATCTCGTTCCATACTTCCACTACACTGATTTACATCTCCATAACTATCAATTCTAAACTATGAGACTGTGAAAAAAATTCATATCTAGCATGAGAAACGAACACTTGCATGTTAGATCTAACATTTAACCCTTAAACATGAGTGAGAGCATTTAATCGAAATAAAACTCATATTTTCATTTTCTTAAATAAATTCCCAGATCTGGGTTTTCATCAAAAACTCGTTGGTGGGGATTTAAAAATCTGAAACACATGATTTCTAGCATTTACACTAATAAGAACATTGATTTATACTTGAAAATAAGTCTTAGGCCCAATAAAACTCATGAAAAACATTTATAAACTGATAAAAACATGGGAGAGAGATTGGACGAGATGCTACTCGCCTCAGATGTGTTGAAGAACGATTCCCCTCACTGTAAACCACAAGGAGCTGCTGAAATCCCCCGAAAATCTCCCAAAAATGCCCAAAAATGTACTAGGGTTTTGAGGGGGAGAAGAGGCTAGGGTTTCTCTAGGGAGAACTGATGAAAAGAGGTGTTTTCGAGTGAAGGAGAATATACATGAACAGTTAAAACCCGACCCGAAACCCAAACAAACCCGATCCACAAAAACCAGAAAACCCTCGATGAGTCGACTCATGATGAGTTATGGGTCAACTCATGAGCAGAAAACCTGGCTCTTCGACTCTACTGCACATGATTTGTAAATTTGCAAACTCAACCTCATAACTGATGCATATATACATTCTTATAGGCTCAAAATACTAGTTTTCATGCACAACCATGTCATAAAGATATTTGTCATAAATAAATATTATTTTTCACTAATAATCACATATATAAATTATCAAAATCTACGGGGTCTTACATTCTTCTCCCCTTAAAAGAATTTCGTCCTCGAAATTCAGAAATCATATCTAACTTATAATGGTACTTGAAAAGCATGACAAGGGTCTAATCCAACCCGCACACATACACATTTCGTAATATTAAGCTCTAGATAAGCATATAGTGATATTCATACTTAACGATCTAAAAAGATAATATTCTTACTCAACCCCTAATCTAACAGAACTAGTACGTCGGGCGAAAAATCCAAACAAGGAACCCCATATATATATACCGTGTGTTCTGAAAGATTAAGAATTAAGTGAAAATACCCTCATTCTAGTGTTAAATATAAGTATCAAGATAAATATATAAATATACAAGTAAGAATTCACATCATAAATACTTTAATTAATTTACCTGCTCAAACAAGTGTGGGTAGTCACGTCGCATGTCTTCCTCGCGCTCCCAAGAAGCTTCCTCAACTCCACTTCGGTTCCATTGAACTTTCACCAATGGAATCACCTTGTTCCTGAGTCTCTTGTCTTCTCTAGCAAGTATAGACACCGGAATCTTAATAGTAGTCAAATCATCGCAAAACTCAACCTCCGGTGTCTCCAACACTCGCTGCTGCTCCTCATCATGCAAGTGCTTCTTGAGCATAGAGATATGGAATATATTGTGTATACTAGACATAGCTGCTGGAAGATCCAGTCTGTATGACACAGCTCCAATGCGCTCCAAAATCCGGAAAGGTCCAATATATCTCGGTGCAAGTTTCCCTCACCTCCCGAATCGTTGTACGCCTTTCATAGGTGATACCTTCAGCATAACCAAATCCCCAATCTGAAACTCTAGGGGTCTTCGCCTCTTATCTGCATAGCTCTTCTGCTGACTCTGAGCGGCTAGAATCCGCTCCCTGATAAATGCTACCTTCTCAGTAGTTTGCCTCATAAGCTCTGGCCCAAGCATCAAGCTATCCTCCGGCTCGGCCCAACATATCGGTGATCTACAGGGTCTCCCGTACAGTACCTCATACGGGGCCATACCGATCGTCGCTTGATAACTGTTGTTATAAGCGAACTCTATTAGTGGAATATGATCCTCCCAGCTGCCTTGGAAGTCAATGACACATGCCCATAACATGTCCTCCAACACCTAATTCACCCTCTCCGTCTGACCATCCGTCTGTGGGTGGAATACACTGCTATAAGATAGCTTGCTGCCAAATGAGTCCTGAAAACTCCTCCAAAAATACGAAGTGAAAACCGATCCTTGATCCGACACGATCGTATCCGGAACTCTATGAAGTCGAACTATCTCCCGAATGAAGATCCTCGCATACGTCTCAGCTGTATAACTAGTACTTACTAGAATAAAATGTGCTGACTTCGTCAACCGATCCACTATCACCCAAACCGAGTCATTCCCCTTCTTCGACTTTGGTAACCCCATAATAAAATCCATAGAAATGTCCGCCCACTTCCACTCTGAGATAGGCAATGGATGAAGTGTGCCTGCCGGTCTCTGATGCTCTGCCTTCACCTGCAAACAGGTAAAATACTTAGCCACATACTCTGTAATCTCTCTACACATACCACTCCACCAGAAATGTCTCTTCAGATCCTTGTACATCTTGGTAGTCCCTGGATATACTGTGTACCAAGTACGGTGCGCCTCATCAAATAATTTCCTCTTCAGTTCTGTACTAGCTGGCATAACCAATCTACCCTTCATCTGTAGACCTCCATCTGCTCCAATGGTCCAATCGGCCTTAGGCTCTTTGGAAATCTCCTCCTTACGGATTTGAATCAAAGAATCTTCCAACTGAGCTCTGACAACTCTGCCACTCTGTTTTCGTCGAAAATTTTTGTATTCATTGCGGTATTCATTACAACTTTAGTCGTTATAATGAAAAAAAAGATAGTCTTTTTATAAGACTTTTACACAATGAAAACAATAAAAATTACAACTCTCGTCAAAACAAACGCAGGGAGATCATTTATCGGTCTTCTGCTTGAGTGGGATCTTTGCCTGTGCTGGGGATTTAGATATCCATGGACCGCCTTAGATCTGGATCCGGTTGATAAAAATTTAGCAGTGCTCCTACCTCACCAAGGAGATATTTGCTTGAAGCACTGAAATCGACCAAGCGAAATCAGTAGTGTTTCCGACAAAAGTTGATTCCATTGCCATTTCTACTAACCTTCTTTTGATTACAAAGAAATTACAATGAAAATATGGAAAATTACAACTCTTGAAGAAAATAACACAGAAATTGTTTATCAACTCCTGTTTTGTGGGACTTTGCCTGTGCCGGGAGTGCTTTGGCTCGTGGACCACCGATTCGAAGATCGTAAGGTTGTTTTGATATCCTTCCTTCGTTTATCGAAGTATGGATTTGAAGCGAGTATCTTATCGATGTAAGATATTCACTCTTCCAAAGATCAAGTCTGAGCAAGATCTCTAGGAATCACCGAATGATGCTTATCAAAGGGTGAAAATTCTCTCTTTCTTCCTCAAAATCTCCAAAAGCTCAAGTCTCTTTTGCTCCGATCTGCTCTCTGTCTTTATTTCGTGTTTAGGAGGGTATTTATAGGGGTAGAAGTGCACCACAGCGAAAATGGGGCAAAAATAACTGCCCAAGTGTTTACTCTTTGGCCGCTGCAGTCTACACTGCCGCGGCTATTGGCGCGGCAGTATAGGCTGCCGCGGCCGAAGAGGTAGTTACCAGCACGTTCCATCGTGCTTGAAACCGCTCTCCCACGATCTTTAACCACTTTTTTACGTGGTTTAACAGCTTTTCCACGTCAGCACACGTTCTATTTCTGATATATCGCCACGTGGACTTCAGAAACCATCGTATAATTGCCTCGTAACCGTCACAACACTCCTCTAAAATAGCCGCGGCACCCTAGGTTGTAGCGCCCACGCCGCGACGCTGTATGCTGTCGCGCCTTAGCCGCGGCGCTATGGGTTGCCGCGCCTTAGCCGCGGCATTCTATCTTGTCGCGCCTTAGCCGCGACATTCCATCTTGTCGCGCCTTAACCGCGGCACTCTGTCTTGCCGCGCCAACATGTGTTGTTTGATGACGTGTAAGTTGTTCTTCCATGTTGTTCTGATTGGTATTTGGATGTCTGTAAGTATTTTTTGATGCCTACAGATACCCCCTCCAAAGTATCTCAGACTCGTCATTTCTTTAGAGAGGAGTCTGGGACACTTTGGATATGATAAGCTTTTTCTGCAATTTCTCCAGTTCTTTATTGAGGAAATTGCGTAGAATGGTCTGTGAATAGCTTCAATCCTAGACTTCTCCATCTTCCAGTCTATTCAGCGCTTTGTAGAATAGGTAAGAATTCTCCAGTGCTGCGTTTATCGCATGACCGTTGTCGAAGTCTTGAATCAAAACTGTTGTTGAGAATTGAAGAAGCAGTTTATACTCATATACTCATCGGAGTGTTCGGTTCTGTATTCCAAATATAGCAAGAGATGTATTTGTTCAAATGTAGAAGAATCATAATGCATGCACAGTGCTTCTGCATGTCAGAGTAGATCATGGTGTGTTAGCTGCCGCGGCAGTTTATACTGTCACGCTTGAGCGCGGCAACATAGACTGTCGCGCTCTAGCGCGATAGTGTCGAGTGTCACGCAGCGCCTCGGCCAGTCAGATTATAAATCTGATGTTGGGCTTCTTCGGGTCATTTTCCCCCGCCTCTCTGAGTTCGAAACCTCTTCAAACACTCTATAAAAGGATCTCTTGGCTGTTCCCCTCTCCACCTTTTCGTATTTGGGTGATTTCTTGCTCGAACCAGATCTAGGGTTTTGAGCACTCATCTTGACTTTGAGTTTTCCTTTCGGTTCTTTCACCGCCAAGACTTGGTTTTGTTCTGCTTCTGGTAAGAATCACTCTTAGGGCTTCGGTTTTCTTTAGATTTTTAAGCTTTTTGTTGGGGATTTCGTCCAAAACCCTAACTTCTTTGCATTTTAGGTTAGAAATCTCTCCTCTTCACTATGTCGCCCAAGAGATCTAGGGTTCCAAAGGGTAAATCAGTGGCCCAGGAATCGGAGGAGATAGAGGCTGCTGCCGCTTCGTTCGGAGGTGAGTTTTTAACCCTTCCTTTGTTCAAAATTGATGCTTTTTTGTATAACCTCGTTTGCCCCCTTTGAGGGGCATCCGGGAAGAGTTGACATCCTCCATTGAGAGGATTGACGCTTCAAAACACATATCTTGTTTAATCAAGACATGTACCATGGCCAAAATGCAAATCTGGCTCAAACCCTTGCTTTTTTGAAACCGTGGGGTGTTGCTCTGTTACCGCGACAGCTCGTACTGCCGCGTCTGAGCGCGACAGTGTATGCTGCCGCGGTAACACACGGCAGTAACAATTGCCGCGGCCACTTATCGTGGGGGGTTTTGTCTTGTTAACTCTTTGTTGTCCAACTGTCTTCAAATTTTCTTCTTGCAGTTCCTTTCCCTTCTGTAGCCTTTTCTAATAGAAAAGACCCTGGACAAAGTGGTACTCTTCATGCCTCTTTCAACGGTGAATTCCTGGTTAGAGAAGCTCGCCAGTTTAATGAGGATCGTGATGACAGCGTTCCAGAATTAATTCGTGAAGGAAGTCGTCGCACACTGCGTGCTTTGTTGACCGATTCACCCTTAACTCCAATTCGAGATTCTACCGAACCATTAAAGAAGCCTGATTATCTGTTCGGAGATTCGATAGAAGATCCAGACAATCTTTGCCGTGGCCCTGAAATCTGGTTGAATGAACACGAAGGCGCTTTTTTATTTCTTCCTCCTTTCCCTCGACAATATTCACTTCTACAGCTAAGGAATTTGGCTATTCAGAGAAGAATGACATGACACTTGACAGAAGACCATGAGAATATTCATTGTGGTTTCATTGGTAGAGATATTAGCGCTCCTGGCTCCCTTAGTAGACATAATATTCGTGGTCTCCACCCGGGAATATTTGGACCAGATAGCGGACCCCAGAACGAACTGATGATCAGGGCCAATACGGTAAAGAATAGACTCGCTCGGGTTGGCCGAGAACTTCCCATTCCAAGATTCAGGTGTTATGGATGGGTTCACTCTCTTAAGGACAGATGGTGGGCTAGGATGACTGACTACGTACTCAATCGTTGGGATCAAGAGTTAAAGAACTTGGGATTACACGTTCCGATTCGAGCCAGCATGTATGGTCTCCCCGTAAGTGTAGATCACTTCCTTGCCTTATTCGAATCTTATATTCCGGAGACCAATACATTTCTTACCAAGTATGGGGAGTTAGGGCTTCCACTCCATGAAATGATGAAGGTATCCGGATTGCCATTGGGGAATACTCCTTATCAAGAATATTTTCCCAACAATCGTCGACTCATGGCGATGAAGAAGGCTGGCTCTCCTGCTTATGATATTCTTTGGGAATTGACTTGTCACTACCAAATAGCGATAGCCAAGATCGAAGTAAAGAGTAAGAAAGCAGCTCGGGTCAGTTTGAAACAGTTTGCCGACTACTTGTTTCAGAATCTCGAGAGTTCGACCAGTGAAGCTGTCTGTGAATCACCAATTCTGACTCCTTCTGAAGTTAATGGTCTGATTACAAAGATTAACGCTCAGTCTTATAGAACTGAGTCGTCTGAGGGCGGTTTTCTGAGAGGCACCAAGTTCAGTACTTTCTTATGGCAATCCACCAAGAGAATGAAGCCTGCGACTCTTCTTTCTGGTTATCTGGCCATATGGCTAAAGAAATGTGTAGTGCCGCATCAATCTTCTGAGGCGCTTCCTCTTGAAGTTCTTTTCCCCGCCGTACAATTAGCCGTCGGAGGTAGGTTATCTCTTCTCTCCGCCATGATTGCTGCCCTTCATAGCGGTTTGTGTATTTTAGCCAACACTTTTACAAAAGTGGGTGCGGAGCCTTCAACCAAGATTCCCTTGTCAAGTGTTGAGTTACCCTACACATATTTAATGACGTGGCTAGTTCTCCATCGGTCAGACATGATGTCAGCACCCGACGTGTCTGATCCAGAGATCCCTTTACTACAACTTTTAGAAGGATGTAAGTGGTTATATCCTTCCCGATCGTGGGCCGAACGAGTGAAGCAGTTCAAGAATGCCAAGTGCTGGGAATTCTACAAATGTTTCCCTCGATTTTCTGGCGCATATAATGACACACTCGTTGATGAGGAAATACCTGGGGCCAACAGGACTTCTCTCGACATGGGTAGCTTTCATTGGCTTATGAACATTCGACCAGGTTATAATGTTTTCCGATCGAAGAATCTCTGCAGGATTGAGCCTTATTTTCCTTGTCGTTTTGCGCGACAATTCGGCTATGATCAACTGTACGTTGGGAATTCCAATAAGTGGTTGATAAATTGCGGAGGCCTCATTGATGGAGTGCGAGCTTGGTTTTGGAATGTTGCTGGATGTACAGGAGCTCAATTTAGCTTGCATGTCGCTGAACCCGATATTCTTTTGACTTTTCTTTATTGTCGATGGGTTTTAGCTGCCAACACTCCTGTCCCAAAGAAAAAGATTTCCGAACTAGAATCTGAAGCTGTGGTTCGGAGAATTGTATCTGGGAAAGGAAAGGAGCCCGCTACGTCTTCCCGCAAAGGAAAACAAGCACTTGACTCTGAGGAAAGCGACGACTTTGACACCTCTAGTGAGGAGGATGAAACGCGAAGCGGAGGAGAGGCCAACATTCCTTCTTCTCCTGTGGCTCACCGAACTCGTCGGGCATCTTCCCCCCAATCGCCAAGTATTCCCTCACAAGGTGTACGAATGATGGAGAAGGACATTCCTTTGTCGTCGACCAACAAGATGACTATTAGATGGCCCGTGGGGGAGGAAGAAACAGAAGAAGAAGAACAAATTGCTCCGCTCCTTAGTAGAAAGAGGTCTCGGCCTTCTGCTCCTTCTGAAGTTCAATCCCGTCCTGCTCAAGGAATTGAGCCACGAACCAAATTTCGCCATGAAGGTTCAGAAGTTTCTGGAGATGTTCGTTTGTCAAAGAGGATTAAGAAGGCTGCTCGTCGGCAACGCCGACTTTCTCCTTTACGTGAAGAGGAAATCCTCCAAGGCCTTCCAGCTGATGAAGGAGGTAAACTCTCTTTGTCATTTCCTCTCCGTCATTTTATCTTTTGAAGTTAAAATTTATTCATTCTTTTCATTATTGTAGTTGAACCAGAAGAGGAAGGGGAAATTATGCCAGAGCCCTCTTCTCCGGGTTTGATGGACGTTGATGAATCCGGCTTCACTCAACAAGTACACCAAGCAGTGAGTGAAGGACCCATCAATGTGGACGCCACCATTCCTCCGGTTGTCGCACCGTCCTCTCCAACTACCGAGACAGGTACATGTGCTTCTTCATTTGGAGGATATTTTCGGAAAATAGATGAATCGGAACGTGTTCCTCTTCTACTAACTTGTGTGCTTTATCTTCTTTTAGTCAAACTAAAGGAGGTGAGTGTGAGTAGTAGCGCCGCTGAACCTATACCCGCTGTTGAAGGTAATCTTGGTTTTGTTTGTCTTGATTCCCTCATATTCCTTGCACATGTACTGACGGATCCTTCCACTTAACAGACACGCCTGTCAATGAACCGAGAGACACGGAACTTACTCATGATATAAATATCGGAGATTTTGATGAACGTGATTTTGATCTTGATATTTCCGATGATGCACATCAGAAGATTCCTAATATATTGTCATCTCCGATTCCCTTCGCTATTGCAGGACCAACTACTCAAGTTGATTCAACTGAAGTAGGTACGTCGGAAGGTATGTACTCTCGGACTTAAATTTTTAATTAAGTTGTATTTCCCATTTATTTATGACTGAAATGGGAATTTTAGACGTAGGACCAACAAATGAAGTTGATGCATCTACTGTCCTTTGTGAATGTGATCAACCTGAAGGCTTGGGTTTTATACTTTTGGCAGGCCCTCCAGCTGTAGTTAAACCACCACCTACTGTTCCTCCAACTTCTGATGTTGTCGAAGCTGAACCCGTTATAACTTCCGATCCGACCTCGGCTGTTCATGAAATGGGAGGGTCGAAGGTTACCGTAGAAGAGCAACTTCTCGTGACTTCACCTCAACTTGGTATGTCTCGTCTTTGATGCATTTCGGAATCAAATTAATAGAGTAGAATATTGATTCATCCCTTTCTCTTTTATAGACATTGTCCCTCACGGAATTATAACTCCGGATCCTGAGTCATTAGGGGCTTCAGATGAACCAACATCTGAAGTAGTTGATCAACAGCCGAGTGCCATTTCTGAGCAAGCCCCAGTTGTTATAGAACCCTCTGTAGTCTTGCCAAGCCAAGGTAACTCAATCATGATATTCTCTAACGAACTTAATATGTTTCCGTTCGCTGTTATACGCAGGCTTGTATATCTTAAATTCTTTTCATCTGTTCATTTTATAGCTCCTTTATCATTGTCTGATCGCATTCAAGCTTTATTGGCGGATGAAGATCCGGATCAAGCCGTTATTGGTGCTGACGTTCAAAGCTTTGTTACTTTCTTGAACATTGTGGTTGATCGAATTCTCCTTAAAGGTTCATCCTTTGAACCTTTCAAGAAATCTCTTGATCATCATGTATCCGGAATTAGAGCACATGGATGTACTGAATTATCCGACTCACTTGACGCTTACTTGGTCGATCTTAGACAACATATTGAACGGTTGCAGAGCTTTCGTGTTAGTGGTGCGTCTTCGTACATTGCTTCCCAAATGGATCTGAAATTGCAGGCGTGGCGTGATTCTCAAAAATCCGCTGAATCTGAACTTCAAATGCTGAGAACTCGCATTAATCAACTCCGGGTGAGCGCCGTCACAAAGACACAAATTAAGACAGACCTGTATCGTGACTTGGAATCACGTCGAGCAGAGATAGCCCAATTAGAGGAGCAACTTTCCAAAGCTAGGGATGCTTGTGAGACTTTGGAATCTGATCTAGCGGAGGTAACCCGAGCCGAGGTGGATACACTCCGACAGCTGAATCTTCAGGACAAGATTTTCGCTGACAAGGAACAAGAGATGGCCAGAATTCAAAGCATCGATGAAAGGAAGTTTAAAGCCAATCTGATACCTGAGCTTGAACTGGCTTATGCCACAAAGCTTTCCCAATTAGAAGATGAACTTCGCCATTACAAGTTATTGTAATCTTGAAAACATTTCTTTTTACGCTGCTTTGTTTGAACTCTTTTGGTTAATATAGTGAACTTTCTTGCTCATTGAAATTTTATTATGATTATTCACTTTTGTTTGGGATAAATAACCATAATACTTATAGGATTTTTGGCAAATCCTCAGCCATCAATGGATTTGATATGCCTTTACCGATTACCGTTTGAATCGGGCTAGTATGTGAATTATCTAAGTCCGTTTCACATATAACGTTGAGCTAAAAGACTTAAATTCTTTTAGACTTTAAACTACAGCATTGAATGTGTAGGCTACATGTGTTAGATGTAGACTTATCTCTAATAAGGGGTAGAGATAACATCCCCTATGTGTGAATGACATGGATTTTAAAGTGTAGGTCGGTCATGTTTTTTATGAAAACTAACCTGAGTTTGTGAAGAAAGAACTTGGATATTCCAGTTCAGAGTCTCTTGTTTGTTGGTAGAGAAAAACCCAAAATTGGAAAAGGAATAATTTCACATTCCGATTCCTGGTCTCTTGTTTGTTGGTAGAGATAAACCCAGAAATGGAGAGGAAGAATTTTATATTCTATCTCCTGGTCTCTTGTTTGTTGGTAGAGATAAACCCAGAATTGGAGAGGAAGAATTTTATATTCTATCTCCGGATGCGAAGGAAACTCAAAGTGGGATCTCCACTTAGGGAATCCGAATTGGTTTGAATAACCCTAACTGTCATAAGGTTTGATTATTCAGTTTGTGGACCTCTCGTTCATGGAATGAATCGAGAGGGGATTTTGGTTGTGGTCCTAACTGTGGGAAGGTTTGACCAAGTGGGGTTTTGAGATGATCCTAACTGTTTAAAGGTTTGATCACTTGATTTGTGGACCTCTCGTTCATGGAACGAATCGAGAGGGGATTTTGGCTTTGGTCCTAACTGTAGGAAGGTTTGACCAAACGAAGAATAGGAGTAGGGCACAGTTAACAACGAGTTTACTAATTTGTACAAATCACTCAGTGGGAAATTTTGATTTCAAACACAAAAATTTGATAGACCGATGACTTTTAATTGGTTTGATCGGTGGAGGTTCCATGGCGTGGGGTTACGAATCCTCGAGTCTCCCCTTCCATGATCGTGTTACAAGATTTCGTGAGGGAAGATCAACTGTCATTAAATCTCATCTCAACAAAATTAGCAAAAACATCTTATTCATATGATCATTTTCATTTTTATTCATGATAATCAACTGATAACGGATTATCCCGAAATATCCCGCATAGGACTCTCTAGGAACTTTCCGTTTTACATAGGTTATCCTGAACGTATTACGGGTAATACTTTTTCAGGAACTTCCCATTTATTGGCATCATCAATTTATTACCGTTTTGAGTGACCAGACGGTATGCACCATTTGAATAGACTGTTTCTATTACAAACGGTCCTTCCCATTTGGGTTCAAATTTTCCTTTCTTCTTGGAAGTGAGAATCATAGGTCTTCGGACAGCAAGAACTAGATCTCCTTCTTTAAAACTTCGTCGTCGGACCCTTTTATCAAAAGTCCGAGAAATTCTGGCCTGATAAAACTCGATCTGTTGTTGAGCTTCCAAGCGCTTCTCATCTAACATCTCTAATTCCTCGAGACGTTTCTGATGATGTTCTTCCGTCGTCATTCCCGTTGCGAGGGCGATACGGAGAGAAGGAATCTGTATTTCCAGTGGCAGAACAGCTTCACATCCATATGTTAAGGCATATGGGGTTGTTCCGGTTGGTGTACGGACGGTTGTGCGATAAGCCCATAGGGCTTCGCCGAGTTTGTCGTCCCAATCTCGTTTATTGGTTTTCACCAATTTTGCCAGAATCTTGATGATGGTCTTATTAAAAGCTTCAGCCAATCCATTAGCCGTAGGATTATAAGCCGTCGATGAAACGTCCTTAATCCCGAATTTGCCGCAGAACTTGATGAATGCGTTGCTGACGAATTGAGGACCATTATCATGCACTATTCGCCTTGGAACACCATACCGATATATAACATGGTGTTTGATAAACTTAATGATATCACTCGTCTTTACTTCTCTAAGTGGAACTGCTTCTGCCCATTTCGAGAAGTAATCGGTGATTGCCAAAATGAAGCGGTCCCCTTTAACCGATGGTGGGAAGATAGGACCTACGATATCCATGCCCCAAGTTTCGAATGGCCACGACGTTGCCGACGGGTGCAAATACTCAGGAGGTTGGTGCATATAATTTGCATGTAACTGACATACTTCACATCGTCGTGCGTAGTCAACTGCATCCTTTACCATAGTTGGCCAATAATACCCGATTCTTCTAAGTCGATCACAGAGTTTAGGACCGGGTTGATGTGCACCGCATATTCCGTTATGCGCCTCTTTGAGTGCTTGTTCTGCTTCTTTGCCGGATAGACAACGAAGTAAAAGACCGTCGTACGATCGTCGATACAACATTTGTGCCGTGGCGTTATAGTAAAATCTCGGTGCTCTTCACCGAATTGATTCCCTTTCTCTTACATTTTCAGGTAATATACCATGTAGGACGTAGTCGATAATTGGGAAACGCCAATCTCGAACCTCGGGTTCAACTCCTGTTGAGTATACTTCTTTAACATCTGAGTCGTAGATTGGAACGATAAGCTGGTGAGTTCTCACTGTAATCAATTGCTCTGTTTCGGGAGGTTGAGCCAATGATACTGACAATGCCGCCAGTGCGTCTGCATACGCGTTTTGGAGACGTGGAACGTACTCGATAAAAAATCCTTCAAACGAGTTTGCCATTTCAATGGCCACCTGATGGTATGGAATCAGGTCTGGACTTCTGACTTCATACTCTCCTCGAATTTGATTAACTACCAATTGAGAATCCCCAAAAGCTTCAAGGTATTCGACCCCCAGCTCTTTGGCAAAATTGAGTCCAATTATTAATGCATTGTATTCGGCCACATTATTAGAACATGGTCCGGTCAACGAGTATGCTCTAGGCAAAACATGCTTTTCCGGGGAAACTAAAACGACCCCCACTCCTGAGGAGATTTTAGAACATCCGGGTGCGCTTGCCACATTAGTTGCGCGAGA
>BQKN01060227.1:3857-24707 GCA_022839385.1 Asparagus kiusianus
GCATATATATAGTTTTATATATATATACATACATAGTTTTGAGTTTTCATGTTTATATGCCCATATATGATTTCACCTTTAACAAGCTTATATTTAATGAAATCATACTTAGTGTTTTGAATATATTGCATAGAATATGCAATCTTATGAAAATATTGTATTTCTAGGTTATAGACTTCATAACAACATGTTATATCTTTTATCAAGTCTATACAATCATTTCATAAGGTTTCAAAATGTTGTTTGAGTCAAAATATCAAAATATCAATTTCTAGGTTTTCATGTTTTTGAACATATTTGCAAAATGATGATATTTTTCATTTAGGAAGTCTTTTTTCGAAACCAGTCGTTGTAGCATGTTTATTATCATGTCTACAATCATTCTCCAAAGTTTTACATTTTTTGGAATTTATTTGATATTTTTAAACAAGTGTTTTAAAATCAGGAAATCAGATTTTTTAAGTATCAGTTTTCGGTCGACCGAACCGGTCGACCGCTCGTTTGTTCTTTCGTCAGCATGGTCCAGAGAGTTGGTCAGTCGACCGATGCGGTCGACCGAGAGCTCCATCGGTCGACCTCATCGGTCGACCGACGATGGTCCAGAACTGTTTCTTCGTGTTTTTGTGCTCCGTCAGTCGACCGATATTTCCACCGGTCGACCGCCAATATGACCGTTGCTTTTCCAACGGCTATTTCCTGAGCTGTTTGCTGGGGCTGTTTTTGTCATTTGTTTTGGGGTTTTGGCTGAGATTTTTAGAGTGTATAAATACCCCATTGCTGATCTCTTCTTTGACTAATGAAGAGAATTGTTTAAACAAGTTTAAGGGTGTTTTGTGTTTGTTTAAAAGAGTGTTTAAGAGTTTGGTTTGTGAAGATAATTTCACAAGGGCTTGAGAAGATTATCTTTGGTGTTTGGGCTTTAAATCATCTCTCTCTCACTCTTGTCATTTATTGAGAAGTTTTCTAAACTCAATCTAGCTTTACATTTTATTGTTTGATTATCATTTTATTAAGCTAGTGTTTATATTGAGTTTAGTTGATTTTATTTATCTCTTTGTACACACACAACCATTGAGCTTATTGTATTTACACTCATAGTATAATTGGGTTGTGGGATTGTGTATCTTAGAGAGTGAGCTTATAATTCGTTCTCATTCATTGTAGAGAACAAACACTTTGTATTGAGCCAAATTGTGAGGATTCACTTGTAATACACTTGTATACCGAGAGAAGTGTGTGGTGAGAGACGGGGTCGAATCCAAGAGGAGTGGCGTCGGTTGACATGCCTAGGGAGAGGTTGTAACTGAGCACTTGAGGAGGAGGACACGGGCTAGGACCAACACTTAGTGTGTGAGGTGTGATTGCATAGTGATTGTATTGTGAGGTGTAAACGTTGTTCGGGTGAACGTAAAAAACCCGGTTGTGATAGTGGAGATCTCCTCGAGGTGAGGAGCGGGGACGTAGGTCGTGGGGACCGAACCTCGTAAACATATCATGTGTTTGTGATTGCATTGGCGTACTTGTTTTCATGTTCATATCTTCATCGCCATTGTGTATTGCTTGTTGATCATTTTGCCCTATCACATTTGTAATTAAATTGTTTACCCCTTGTGTTAGTTTTATATCCTTGCATATATCATATAGCATATCTCTTTGTTAGGATATATCTTGTTGTTCATATTGCTTATCCTAGCTCATATATCTTGTTGTATTTCATACTTGCTAGGATAGCTTCTTAATTATTTTTAATTGGCATTTTAATCGGATTAGATTAGCATAAGACCCTAATCACCCCCCCTCTAGGGTCTAACAGTACCGCTCCAATATAACAAAGAAGTTGTAATGGCTCCAAGCGATACCATACCGAGTGGTCATCACAGAATCTTTAAGGCCTTAATAAGTGGTGCCTTCAACTCCTCCAAAATAAAATTTGTCATCCAGGTCTACCACCCCACTTCTGAAGATTGCACCCATCCAGGAGATCTAAATTCTTATGTGGGAAATTTTCCATTCTCTACAATAAATCTTCTGACAAAAGTGTTTGCTGTGCTAGCCACTTCAACAACCAGATATTCCTTAAAAAATAAGCTTAGCCTCAAAGCTGTCACCTGCCGGCTATAACCTACCAGACGAACACCATAATACGTTAGGGCACTAACTAAAACCCCGTCTTGTTCTTTGACGAGATCCTAATACATGTATGTAGGCTGTCTAAAAATCACAATAGATAGCTGATCCCTACGAGATTACAAGGCAATGGTTCCTTCAAATCGAGAAGCAGAATTCATCCTTACGATCAAAACAGAAGAGATTTCTAAATCATTACATCCGCAGCATTATAATCGCTACAAACACGACCTTATGTTTGAGATGATTGATCTTGATGGTTGTGACAACAACATGACCAATATTATATTAGCAACTATTAGAGATGCTGATGAGTAGTGTAATGATTTTAGAAACAAAAGGTTGGACTTAGTTGGTGAGTTGCTTGGTAGAGAGCTGTGGGCAAATATTCATCTAAAAGTCACTATGGATGATTGATTCCCGTCAAGTTCCAACAATGAAAGCTACAATCAGATAGCTTTCATACTAACAAACGAAAGCTGCAAATGGAGGACTTTTCATATAGATCGAGAAGAGTTATAATTCAATGACGCTTCCGACAGCTGATGAAAACTCTATTCAACAGTCTTCACAATCAACAGTGAAAGTTACAATCTAACGACTTTCACACCTTATAACAGCCAAAGCGAGGATTACTGAACGACGGTCCTTGCAACACCTTACAGAAGAGGTTACAAGTCAACAAACTTCTTCTAAAACGCGGAAGTCATCCCCGCGTTACAACTCTGGAAGTGCACACGATCTCAGCGTTTCCAAGCTACAACAAATCAAACGTGAGCGACCCTCGCGTTCGTTGGTGTTCAGCCAACACCTAACCTCGCGTTCGTTGGTGTTCAGCCAACACCCAACCTCGCGTTTTAATTCTAAGACGCGAGGTTAGGATCCTGAACGCCAAGGTGAGCGTTTGACTCATTCAAATATGAGTTGAATGGTTTCAGAACTGTTTCCCCACGATCTGAGGAAATCACGCCCACGCAGGAGCAGATTTAGAGGGCAGTTACAACCTCTTATCCCCCTATAAAAACTCAACAAACCTAACGAATCAAGGATTGGATTTTGGAGATTGGATTTCCAGAATCTAAACGGAAGAGCAGCAAGGGCGAATTCTAGAGGATCTCAACCACTCGGGTTTGCTGATTCAACAGCAGTAACAGCAAAATCCTTGGAGATAAGATTTTTGAATCAAGCTCAGAAGATCAAATCTGAGAGGATTCTTTAACAACAGAAGATCTGCTTGGTCATTAACCAAATTTTCGGTTCTAACAACTCTATCTACAGAGTTTTAACTCGTTCAGAGTTCTTAAACTTGTTAAAGAGTTACGTATAAAACTTCTCCCAGAAGTTCATCGTTCCCACAAGATAAGAGACGGTCAGATCGTCAACGGAGAGCAATTTCGACGCGAACAATCGAAGGAGGCACTCCATCGCTACCGTGAAGAACCCAGTTTTAAACAAAGGAGAAAACCAAATTCGTTTTCTTCTCTTTTGTATTCGAGTTGTAATCGGAATTAAAGGAATTCAATTCAATTTTCTTTTGTTCTTTTCATTGTAATTTTCCTACATACAAAAGATGGCGACTCCGCTGGGGACAAGCTTTTCCGATGAAGAAGTGGTGGCACAGTCCGACGTCCACCTCATGGGAACGACTGTAGAAACTCTCGTCGTAGAGTTTGATCAAGCAAAGTATGAGGAAGCCCTATCCTCTGGATCGCTGAGCCCTAAGGCTAAGTGCGATGTCCGCAAGATCTCTAAGGAGATCGACTCTGTTGTGGAAGCTCCGAAGAAAGCCCTCTCCTTCGGCCAGGAACTCAAACTGGCTCTGCTGGTTGAAGATCTCATATCCGCGTCAGCACGACGTGCCTGAGGCCATAAACGGCCTATAGAGGAGATGAACTCCATAAACATCAATGACGCTGCTGCTAAGGCTTTGAAACAAGCCAAGAAAAACGCCGCTCGCCGACGGAGAAGATCCATACGACGAGCACACTTACGTGAAAGCCGAATGTTGGCTCAACGCGAAGGTCGCGTTTCTAAAATTTTACCCGAGCCTAGCGTTCCTAAGGCAGAACGTTCGCTTCGTGGTAATGAGCCCAACTACGAGCCTCGGCTGATACAACTGAAATGCGACCCTGAATGGCGTGTTGTTTCTTCAAAACGCAGCCCTCAGAAGGAAGCTGCCAAAGACAAGCGCGACCCTCAGGGGTGCGCTCAACCAAAACATGGCCCTCGCGGGTCTGTTTCACCAAATAAACGCGACCCTCAGGGGCGCGTTCAACCAAAACATGACCCTCGTGGGTCTGTTTCATCATTTAAACGAAGGCCTCGGCCTAACGTTTATAAATCCAAACGCGACCCTCGCGTTACCCTTCAGGAACGCGACCCTCGCGTTGCTCTTCAAGAACGCGATCATCAAGAGGTCCGCCAAGTTCAGAAAAACTAGCGTGGTTTCAAAATCCACGTTCGACAAGAACCAATTTCATCCACCCAAGGGCAGGGGGTTCCATCTCCGCCTCCACACTCGGGGAAAGTTTCCTCCCAAGTTCTTGATCTGCGGGAATTATTGTCAAGAGGAAAACCAACAGTACAAGCAGCTCACTCATGCCAATGTGAGAGGCTTATCTCGGCGGTCCTTTCGGAGTGCCATTGCTGCACATCTGCACCTCGGCAGTCTGTATTCGACAGGTTGACGAACGTTGTCAGGCCTGCCAAACGACAACGCCGATACAGAAAGAAGACGACCGAGACTGAATACCCCGAAGTCACTATAAATGTGATAGGTAAAGGGAAGGCTCTTGATCCCAGTTCTAAAGAATCACAAAGGAGTCATTCCCCGACTGTTCGGGAAAGGTGCGAAGAGTTTGAAGGGGTGTACCAACACACCCGAACTCGTACAGGAGCTATTCGCGCGGTTAACTACCAGAGGTTAGCCAAGGGGATCGCTTCTAACGAGGAACATTCGGCAATAGCCGAATCCCAATCTTCCAGCTCTGTTGTAGCTCGTGAAGTCTCTGTTTACACAACAGGGAATCATGAAGACTTAGCTAAGAGAGTTGACGAACATCACGTCATGCTCCAAGCGCAACAGGAGACACTTCTCTAAGTAAAGGATATGTTGGCCCAGCTCCTTGCTGAAAAAGGCCAAAGACCTGAATCTTCCCGAAGGGAAAACAAAAAGCGACTGAACATTCAGATCGCGAAACTCACAACCTGGAATCCTCCTCTGAAAACGAGAAGGAGACAGAAAGAGAATTACACCCTCAGTCCACCAAAGTGGATGAGCTAGAAGCCCGCCTCAACGCAATGGCCAACAGAAGCGAGCTTCGCGAAGAAGGGGTGATACGGCCTTGCCCTGCGGAATGGGATACAGCCCCTTACCCACCAAAGTTTAAGGCCCCTACCTTGCAACCGTTTGATGGCATAGGATCGCCGAATCAACACATTTACTACTTCAAATCCCAGACTGGAGATGTGGTAGCAAATGACGCTATCTTAACCCGCTTGTTCATCGGCACTCTTAAAGGAGTTGCTTTTGAATGGTTCATGAAATTGCCTGCTGGGTCTATCCAGAAATGGATAGACTTAGAAAGGCTATTCCTGGCTAGGTTCTTCGAAGATGATACAGAAGTCTCGGTCCCGACTCTTCTCTCCACCAAACAGAAGAAGGGAGAGTCTATTAAGGCTTACGTGGAGAGATTTCATAGCATGACATTGCGATGCCCCTCAGGTATGACCCAATCAACCCTAGTTGAAACTTGCAGGCACAACCTGCAGACTCAGCTCCTTGCCCAGATGGGGGTAGCGGAGTGTCGCTCCTGGAGACAGTTGGTGTCGCAAGGAGAACAAGCTGAAGAGATAGTGGCGCGAGTTAAAGCTGAAGAGGAGCCACAACCCAAGCCGCAGCAACAACACAATCAACACAACGCCCAGCGGTCTAAGGGAAAAGAAACTTTAGCAGCTGATTACACGCGAGTGCCACCACCTACTAAGCAAGGCAAGGCGCCAAATCAACAGAGAGCGCCAAAGCGGTATTCGTTCAAAGAAGAGCATGTGGACACCTTGTTCCAACTACTTCGGAAGAATAACAAACTGCAGCTTTTCGAAATCAGGAAACCGGATGAGGTAGGAAAAGTTGATGATCCTAACTATTGCCGATATCACAGGTTCCTGGGTCACCCTACCAGAAAATGTTACGTCTTCAAAGACATTCTACAAAATCTGGTAAATGCAAATGTGCTCACTCTGAAGCCCGAGCAGAAGATCGTGTCTACCAACTTGATAGCGGTCCAATTCGGCGACTTCCCACCGGTGACCACTGCAAATGGCGTCGTTCCCATTTATAAGGGAGAGATGCACTTGAAGAATGCTGACTTGCATAGTCAGAAAGACAAGGGATTGATACCCCTCACCACTCCAAAAGGAGAGATCATGTGGGTTCACTCTGATCTGCTGGAAGACCAACAGTGGACGAGCACCTCGTCCAAGAAGAAAGGAGGCAAGGCTAAGTCTTCCAACATGATTAGCCCCTTCGTTACTGAAGATGATGATCACCTCAAACCTCTCACTGATTCAGAAGAAGAGAGGATTGTCCTGGCAGCATACCCTGGAGATAACCTTGGCACTCGGTCGGGAAAAGCTTACTTGAGAGATTATGGCCAGAATCCTCAAGAAGCTGAAGAACAGCCCCAAGATGCTGGGGGTTCTGTACCGAAAAAGCCGGCTGATAAGGGAAAGCAAAAAGAGGTCCGGTTCAACAAAAATCTTCACCAAGAACTCGGAGAGTCAAGTGCTCCCTTTCAATTCAATGTCATGGCACAACTGGCCAACATACCGGCCAGAATTACACTATATGAGCTCCTGAGACTGTCCAAGACTACTAAGGAAGCTCTAATTGAAGCATTAAAGAACACGGAAAGCTTCATCACCCAAGTCACTCCAATTCCCGAAGCTTCTGAAGAACAAACTTGTCGGCAATGTCTACAAGCAGCAAGAAGCTTACCTTGCATATCTTTTACTCAAGAAGATATGCAGGTTAAACACAAGCACGACAGACCTCTGTACTACACGGGATATATTAGGTCGTCGGAAATTAGCCGTGTACAAGTTGACCCAGGCTCAGCTCTCAGCATCATGCCTTACAGGGTCATGCAGGTCTTAGGAATCCCTATACATCGGCTGAACACTACCCAGACAACCATCTTCGGGTTCAACGCAAACAGCACTCGGCCCCTGGGGAAGATCAAACTCAGGTGTCAAATCGGAGACCTTAAGTCCGAAGTGACCTGTTACATAATAGATGCGGACACGTCCTACAATCTCTTGTTAGGACGACCATGGATACATGCAAATCGCATTGTCCCATCCACTCTACATCGGGTCATGAAGTATGCAAATGATGAAGGGGAGGTTCGAACCCTAATCGCGGAGAAATACCCCTTCAGAGGAGTGGAAAACTTCCACACTGATTCCGTCTTCTATCTGGAGTCCTAAGAGAAAGAAGATGTGGACAGTGGCAACGAAGCTGACATCGAACCAGATCCTGAAGAAGATTGTCCATGGGAGTTAAACTTTGATGTAATGGGTCCGAGTGAGAGTGATAATAATGTACCGAGTGGGGGTGAATGGTGCATTAATGAAGATTTTATTTTAGCGTACTTGTCTTATGTGTCCTCTAAAAATGAACAAATAGAGAATGATCCTAATACAGGTACCAACCCATGGCACGTACTGTGCGCAGAGGCATCACTCATGTTGCCAATCGAGTCATCCGTCGTTTCAGATGAAGAAATAGAAGATGCACATAAGGCTTTCTTCAAAGTCCCATCCAAAAGGAAAGGGCAGAAGTCGATCTGTTTTGGTAAAGTCAAACCTGAACAGCTCAGACGAGGAAGTTCGGAGGAAGATGATGTGTGTAAACAATAAGCAATATCAAAACTAAACTCAATGTAAATTCTAGCAAAATAAAATGAATAAATGACAAATAAACGTAAGAAGCTAGAAATTGAGTTTAGAGGAATCTTCTCTGAAAAACAAGAGAGGAAGATTTGTTCTCTATAATAGATAAGAACTCAATGTAAGTTTACTCTCAATGAATACAATCTCACAACCCCAGATATACTATGTATGAAATACTTAAGCTCAAGCAGGTGTGTGTAAACAATAAGCAATATCAAAACTAAACTCAATGTAAATTCTAGCTAAATAAAATGAATAAATGACAAATAAACGTAAGAAGCTAGAAATTGAGTTTAGAGGAATCTTCTCTGAAAAACAAGAGAGGAAGATGGATGAAATTGAAGCTCAAACAATAGAATTAATCTCCTCTTCTTCTTGTTAAATTTTCTTCATAAAACACTTGAGAAAACACACTTAAACAAATTTTAAACACCCTTTAAACTTGTTTAAAAACTTTCTTGGTAGTTAAAAATAGTTATGGCAAAGGGGTATATATAGGGTAGAAGAAACCAGCCCAAGAAAACACCAAAAATCCATAAAAATAATAAAATAAACAAAATCTAGAAAATAGTCATTACTATACAACGGCTAGTTTGTATGTCGACTTACGATAGGGTATAAGTCGACTTATGTCTTATGAGTCGACTTGTATGAGTTATAAGTCGACTCAGTAGATGAAAACAATAAACTGCACAACAGATCATAAGTCGACTTATAAAATTCATAAGTCAACATCATATATAAGTCGACTTGCTTGGAGTATAAGTTGACTCAGGAGATAAAAACTATATTTTTCAGAACAGTTCATAAGTCAACTTGCTACAGTACATAAGTTGACTTATAAACATGCACGGGCACCGTTCATGTTTGAAATTGAGTTTTGAAGTGCCTTTAAAAATAGCAAATAAATTTCAAAAAATATAAAACTTTAAAAAATAATTATAAACATGAAAATAAACATGTTATAAAAAGAATATTTCAATTTGCACCTCCCAAATGAGAAGTCTCTTTATTTTACAAAATAGTCCAAAAACATGAAAACTTAACAACACATGTTTTTGACAAACAAACTTGTATATTCATTTTGAATGGATCAAAAGACTTAGGAAAATATATAAAATAGTATAATTTAGTCTTTAATCCATAAACATATATTTTTACAAATAAACATGGTTATATTGATTTTAAACTTGTTGATTATTGAAATCATTTTAAGCACATATAAACATGAAAATATATTTATATACGTGTATTGAGTTTTCATGTTCATGTGACTAAACACATAGTTTACCAAAATTAAAAATAATAAATATAAACCATGTATGTATGTATATAAATAAGTAAGTTTGTTTCATTTTCAAACTTGAGAACTATAAAACCAAAACGTGTATGTGTGTATAAGATTGAGCTCTAAGTATTAACACACAAGTATAAACCCTAAACTATAAAAACTATACCCAAGCAATCTTGATCTTCAATTAAGCTCATCTTGGTAAACATGGATGAAGTTTGAACTTGAATCTTTGACTTAAATTGCGAATTGCTTCACTCTAATATTTCACCATCCTCCATTTGATATGATCGTGAAGCTGGATTCCATCCAACCTCCAACGAATATGATCGTGTAGGTGCAATGCAACTAACCTCCAACATTGATATTTGTCTAGAATACCTAATAAACAAATACAAACACTAGACAAAAGATGTTAGAGATTGTTTGTAAATCATCATTAAAATAAAGGCACTAACATGCACAAGGTCGACAAGGTCTCCAAGGAGACCAAAGCTCCAATTGTTGCTGAACTACCAAAGGAAGGCATCTCCTTTGGATTAGATGGCTCGTACAGCCCCTCCTCTGAAAGAGTAGGCTCAGCTTCGATGAAACTCATCAGTCGAGTCGAAGAGTCTTTACCCGCTCTAACAAGATGAAAATCGGGTCACAAGAGGTCCATTGCGGTGGCAAGCTTGATCAACACAGCTGACATTGCTGCAAAAGCCTTAAAATAGGCTAAGAAGAATATCGCTCAATGAAGGAGGAGATCCTGATGAAGAACAAAATTTTGAGACAGCTGATCCTCCAATCAACGCGAGCTATACGTTTGTAAGCCTCAACAAGAGCTCTGCGTTTCTGCTTCAGAACGCAAACCTCACGTTGATGAGCCCAAATACGAGCCCCGCATGATCCAACTAAAATGCAACCCTCAAGGGAGCGCTCTAAAATCAAAACGTAGTCCTTAGGAACGCGTTCCAACATTAAAATGCAGTCCTCAGGGACGTGTTTCCCAAACAAAATGCAACTCTCAGGAGTGCGTTCCAAAACCAAAACGCAGGTCTCCAGGCCGCGTTAATCAGCCTGAATGCGGTTCTTAAGAGAGCATTCTAGAATCCAAACGTAAGTCTCTGGACTACATGGATCCACCAGAACGCAACTATCAGGGGCGCATTTCATCAGCAAAACGTAGACCTCGGTCTTGCATCACTCAAACTAAACACGACCCTCGTGTTTCTTGCGCGATGTGTCAAGTCGCATTCAGGGTGACCAGCATGGACTTCAGAAAATAGAATTAGGCACGAGTAATAAAACCTAATACAGAATCGAATGTCTACCTTGGACCTTCGGGGCGCTGCCCCGAACCCCGCCGGGGGTCGACTTCTCCCCTCGGAATCCCCAGCCAGGGGCACACCGGGGAGGTCAACTTTGCTATTCGTAGTGATACTAGGTTGATGGGTAGACATAAGAAGTCTACGAATTTAATGCATCTCAATAAGATCCATGTTCACCAGGAACCAGTCCCGTCCAATCATAGGCAGGGGTTTCAATTCAAACCTCACGATCAGTAAGTAATTCTTCTCAAACCTTTGCAATAGATTTGAGACAGTTCATGTCGAGAGAAAGACTGATGCAACAAGTCGTTCGTTCATGTTAATATGAACAACTGATTTCTATGGTCCTCTTAGGATGTCAATGCTTCTCACAAGCAGCCAAGCCTGTGTTGTTTGACCGATTGACCAATATCACGTTACTCAATAAACAACGACGTTCTCACATGAAGAAGACTTCAAAGGATGAATACCTTAGAGTCATTTCTAATAAAATCAGTAGAGGAAAGTCATTAATTCCTAGTTCTGATAAGTCAGATATGAATTGGTCTCCTAGATTCAAAGAGATCCTGAGTGAGTTTGAAGGAATCTATCAACACACTCGGACTCGAAAGGGGAACTAACTCTAATGATGAACACTCAGCCATCGTAGAGTCTCAGTCCTCTAGTCCTTTTGCAGAATATGAGAGCTCCGCTTATATGGTAGGATATCATGAAGATCTCGTGAAGAGACTTTATGAGCATCAAGCCATGATCAAAGCATAGCAGGAGGCCATCAATGAACTCTGAATCCAGATGACTCAATTCGTCGCAGACAGGATCAAATCTCAATAAACAAATTTGCCACCCATGTAAGAATCTTTCAGGAAAAGAAGATCATCTTCATCTCGACCTCACACAAGCAAAGAGAAGGGAAAAGTGGTTGTTGATGCTACTTCTGACCAAGAAGCCCACAACCTGGAATCTTCCTCTGATGAAGGAAGAGAGAACGAACAGAATCTCTAGTCTGAAAAAAATGAAAGAATTGGAAGCTCGTTTTAATGCCATCACCAATAGAAGTGAGCTCCCAGATGAGGGAATTGTTAGGCCCTATCCTAGCGAATGATATACAGCCTATTATCCTACAAAATTTGAAGTCCCGACGCTACGAGCTTTTAACGGCACGGAATCATCGAACTAACATATCTATCATTTCAAATCACAGACTGGGAATGTGATATCAAACAATGCTATACTAGCTCGTTTGTTCATATGCACCCTCAAGGGGGTTACCTTTGAATGGTTCATGAAACTACTTACAGGTTATATTCAAAAGTGGACGGATCTAGAGAGGCTCTTCATGTTAAGATTCTTTGAAGATGATACAGAAGTCTCCAACCATACACTTCTTGCCACTAAGCAGAAGAAGAAGGAGCCCATCAAAGCCTTCATCAAGAGGTTCTGAAGCATGGCTCTTTGATGTTCGTCAGGTATGACACAGTCTATCTTAGTGGAGACTTATCGACACAACCTGCAAACCAACTTTCTAGCACAAATGAGGGTTACAAAATATCGTTCCCAAAGACAACTAATCTCTCAAGGTGAACAGGCTCAAGAAATTATTGTCAGAATCAAAGCTGAAGAACAAAGTAAGCAGGATCAACCTAAGTAATGGGACCAAGCCTAATCTTCCCAATCAGAAGGGAAAGATACTAAGGTCATTGAAGCCAATCCTCTTCAATAGGATGGCGGGTTCACCAAACTATCAAGTTAGTAATATACCTCTGATAGTCATTTCCTCAAAATTCTCCAGTCAATCATCTTCAATAGGATGGCGGGTCCACCAAAACTATCACGTTAATGATTATCTTCGATAGTTTATTTTTTCAAAATTCTCTCACCAATCCTCTTTAATAGGATGGTGGGTCCACCAAAACTATCATGTTAATAATTATCTTTGATAGTTAAACTCATCAGATAGTGATCTACCAGGTGATGTGCCTCTATTCTGACTTGATGGATAGTGACCCACAAGGTGATGTGCCATGTCTACCCTTTTTTTCTTCCCCTGCTAAGTCTTAATCAAGACTGAGGCTTGGTTACTTGGAATCTCTTGGGTTAAGAGAAACAAATCTTCTAAGTTGTCATGTTCAACAAAACACCTCTGACAACTGCAAAATTCCTCCCCTGCTAAGTCTTAATCAAGAATGGGGGTTGGTTACTTTGAATCTACTCGATTAAGAGTAACGAATCTTCCTATCAATTCTCTTCAATAGGATGACAGGTCTACAAATATGGTCGAGTTAACATTACACTTCTGACAATTTACATCCCCACAAAGTATGAATTCGGTTTGCATCCCTCCTAATCTTGTCACATTAACAAAATACCTCTGACAATCCACTTATCAATCCTTTTTAATAGGATAATAAGTCCATAAAATTGCTCTGATCGTAACAAATTTTGTCACGTTAATATCATACCTCTGACAACCAATCCTTTCATCACGTTAATATTATACCTCTGATGATATAATATTAACATTATACCTCTGACAATCCACTTATCAATCCTCTTCAATAGGATAATAAGTCCACAAAGTTGCTCCGATCGCAACAAATTCATGTCATGTTAACATTACACCTCTGATAATCAACTTATCAATCCACTTTAATAGGATGATAAGTTCTCAAAGTTGCTTCGATCGCAATAAATTCCTGTCATGTTAACATCACACTTCTGACAATCAACTTATCAATCCTCTTCAATAATATGATAAGTCCTTAAAGTTGCTCCGATCATAACAAATTCCTATCATGTTAACATCATACCTCTGACAATTCACTTATCAATCCTCTTCAATAGGATGATAAGTCCATAAAGTTGCTTTGATCGCAATAAATTCTTATCACGTTAACATTATACCTCTGACAATCAACTTATCAATCCTCTTTAATAGGATGATAAGTCCTTAAAATTGCTAAAATCATAATCTTCCCCAGTAAGATGATAAGTCTTCAAAATCTTGTTCAAATCACAAGTACAAATTCCTATCACGTTAACATCACACCTCTGACAACCAATCAACTTATCAATCCTCTTTAATAGGATGATAAGTCCTCAAAGTTGCTTCGATCATAGTAAATTCTTATCATGTTAATATCACACCTCTGATAATCTACTTATCAATCCTCTTTAATAGGATGATAGTCCATAAAGTTACTCCAATTACAACAAATTCTGTCACGTTAATATCATACCTCTGACAACTAATCATTTCATCACGTTAATATTACACCTCTGATGACGTCATGTTAACATTACACCTCTGACAATTAACTTATCAACTCTCTTCAATAGAGCAATAGGTCCACAATCTTATAATATTAACAAAACACCTCTGGTAATCAACTTATCGACTCTCATCAATAGAGTGATAGGTCCACAAACCCGTCAAGTTTACATCACACTTCTGACGACCAAATCAACTTATCAACTCTCTTCAATAGAGGGATAGTTCCACAATCTTATCATGTTAACAAAACACCTCTAATAATCCACTTACCAATCCTCTTCAATAGGATGATAAGTCTATAAAGTTACTCTAATTGTAATAAATTTTGTCACGATAATATCACACATCTGACAACCAATCCTTTCATCACATTAATATTATACTTCTGATGACGTCATGTTAACATTACACCTCTGACAATCAACTTATCGACTCTTTTCATTAGAGTGATAGGTCCACAATCTTGTCACGTTAACAAAACACCTCTGACAATCAACTTATCGACTCTCTTCAATAGAGCGATAGATCCATAAACCCGTCAAGTTAACATCACACCTCTGACAACCAAATCAACTTATTAACTCTCTTTAATAGAGCGATAAGCCTATAAAATACTGTTAGGTTAACATCACACCTCTAACAGTCAAACCCCCCCCCCCAATAAACTTGTTAATCCTTTTTTAACAAGAATAGCAAGTTTTTATTATAAAATTCCCAGTGGATTAAAAATTTTCTAGAATTTCCTATTGATAATAAAGAAAAAAATTTAATTTTACTCTAAGTGAAAATTCATGTCAAGCTATTACTACACCTTTGGTACTTCCAACTTTCTTTTAGTACTTCAAGTGAAAACATAACAGCGACAGAGCTTACGTATTGAATATCGTAGCCAATGACTATTATTAAATTAATAATCTTTGAATCCATACCTTTCATGCATGGAGGACTTTATCTCAATACCTAATTAGAGATAAGTCTACGCCTAACACGCGTCGCCGGTTAGTCTTTTCCCGTAAAAATAACAAAAGCCTAGGTATTCAATATCATAGCAGGTTGTTATTAATAATATCAGAATCCATACCTTACACGCATGGGGACTTTATCTTGATTCCTAATTAGAGATAAGCCTGTATCTAACACATATTGTCCGGTGGCCTATTCCCGTAATAATGACGAAGTCTACGTATTTAACATTGTAGCACCAAAAATCCATACCTTTCACGTACGGGGGACTTTATCTTGATCCCTAATTAGAGATAAGCTTACGCCAAACACACGTTGGCGGATAGTCCACTCCCGTGAAATTGATAAAGTTTATGTATTCGATATCATAACACTAAGTCTAAGAGAATTTATTCTTTTAGCATAACATTACATGTAGAACAGATTTAGACAATCTACATGCTAGCCTGACTCAAACGATAGTCAGTAAAGGTTTATCAAATCCGTCGATGGCTGAAGGTTTGCTAAAAATCCTATGAATGTTTTTGGGCCCATTAGCAGAGTAGATGTGAGCTGTGACGTGACCTTTAAGAGCTTTTGCTCATGAGAAGCTTGCATCGTTGTTACAATTTCTCTTTGAAGCTCATCCTCACATGGGTCCTGTGTGGCAAATCCCTTCAACCAAGATGCCTTCAAATCAAGTGTATAGAACAACTCATTTATGACAAGGAATCAATAGGTCCAAGATCAAAGTTATGATCCAAAGTATTCTAAAAATTCATCACAGTCAACCACGAACTTTTAAAAACTTTAGAGGGGGTTCTATAGGCTATCTAAAAATTACTGTAGATAGATGATCCCCATCGAACACCGATGATAAAAGTTACAATTTGACGGCTTCTAGAAGGCTACTATTTGACAGCTTTCACGTAGATTAATAAAGATTACAATCTGACGACCTTCACAACAACCCATGAAAGCTCTAATTCAATAGTCTTCATAATCAACATTGGAAGTTACAATATAACGACTCTCATATTTTTCAAGGAGCCAAGACGAATATTACAAGATGATGATCTTTGTAATGCTCTAGTAAAAGAGACGACAAATTAACGGTCTCTTCAAATCAAGACACAGAGCTCACCTATGTGTCCTAAATTCAAAACGTAGAGGTCGTGATTGCGTTTTACATTCAAAACGTAGAGGTCGTGGCTGCATTTAGATTCAAAGTACAGAGATCATGTTTGCATTTTAGATTCAAAACGCAGAGGTCGTGGCTGTGTTTTAGATTCAAACCGCAGGGCTCACCACTGTGTTTCTTGCCGCCAGTGTGGAACTCAACTCTGCATTCCAATCCCAGAACGCAGAGTTCGTACCAGAACGCAGATTTTACATTGGACTCATTCAAACACGAGCTGAATGGTTTCAAAACTATTTTTCATGATTTGAGGTGATCACTCCCCCACTTATGAGCGAATTAAGAGGGCGGTTACATCCCTTAATCCCCTATAAATGGTGAAAAACTCAACTGAGTTCGGGATCTCCAATTGATCAGCTTCTTTGCATCAAATATCACCAAAAAGAGAGGATCAGAGCTGGGGAAAGGAGGCAATCTTGAAAAGAGGGGCTTTGGCAGAGGCTTTTGGAGATCTTCGGTTATCCTGGAGCTTCGGCAATCTTGAGCAATCATCCTTGGAGATTCTGAAGCTTTGGAGCAAGATCTTGGCTATAAACTAATTTTTGGTTAAATCAATTCAACTCTTTTACAGAGTTTGCAACTCGCTCTGAGTTCATTAACTTGTTAAGAGTTATAAACTAATTTTCAGTTCAAATCAACTCTTTTACAAAGTTTAAACTCGCTCTGAGTTCTAAAACTCGTTAAGAGTTATTTTCAAACTTGCCATGCAAGTTCTCCTTAATGTCAATCAAGAAGAAGATATCGTGTTCCAGTGAAGTGAAACGTTCATATTATCAATGAGATACAAGATCGAAAGCCTATTGATACTAAAAATAACCCAGGTTAAACAAAGTGAAGGGTCTCCGTCGATCTTTTTTTCTTTTGTAAATCGGGAAACAGATTGAGAAGATTGTAATTTCTTTATCTAATTTTGCTAGAGAGGGATTGAATTGAGAGAATTGTAACTCATTCTTTTTCTAAGTTTGTTAGAGAGAATAATACAAATTCAATTCTCTATTTTTCTTCTTTTAATTTTCCCTCCAAACACGACCTTCTTGGGAGCCATGAATACTCGTCGATGGAGATGAACAAAGAGCTCACCGGAGTTTGGGAATGAGAAAGCTTGTTAATTAGCTCGGAGAAGAACTAAAGGTTGAAAAGACTCTTGATTTGACCATGACGTTCTATTTATAGACAGTTGGAGCTGTCAAATCAGCACAGGATTTGAGGCCAAAATCCTGCCCAAAACGTGATTTTCGGTTAGACTCCTGAAACACATGGTTCACATCTGCATTTTAAATTTTAAACGTCAGGTTCACTTCTGCGTTTCAATACTTAAACGTGCGGATCACCTTTGCGTTTCAAAATTCTAAAGCTTTGCAGCTGGTGTTTCTATGGTGGCTTCACAGTCCTTGGCTATCTCTTACCCAGCTCTTGCAGCTACGCCTCACATATTCATCAATGAATGTCCTTGCTATTGTTGTTGATATTGAATACACATTCCTACAGACTGAGAGATTGAAAGAGTATCTCAATGATCCAAGCAAGTTTGTTGTTGCTCCAGCTGCCAAGGAAGAGGAGAAAGATGAGCCCGCTAATAAGCCTGACGATGATGACTTAGGCTTTAGCTTGTTCGACTAAGTTCATTGTCTTCAAGTCCCAAGAAGTTACCTTATTTGGTTTAGGGTGCTTCAATTACTTAAAAACTTATTGGGGTTTCTTAGATTTATGTGTTACCTATGAGAGTTCAGGCTTCAGTACTAAAAAAACTAGCAATGGTCATCAAGGTGACCAAAGCCAAGAAGAAACTGACCTACGACAATAAGCTATGCAGCCTCTTGGATGGGTACATATAAGTTCTAGTCGTCGATGCCGATTAGAAAGGGATTATGTAGGGATTTAGCGATTCTCACGAGGAAGAACACCTCCTTCAGGTATCATATCAAGTCTCATAGTAAGAGCATAGGCAACAAGAACTACCTTAACTTCCTCTAATCGCTCGTCAGAAATATTGGGTTGATCTTTACCAAAGGAGATCTAAAGCAAGTTAGCGAGAAAGTCGCTAAATACAAGGTTGGAGCACCTGCTAGTATTGGGCTTGTGGCTCTCATTGATGTCGTCGTCTCTCATATTCTAAATGCGAGACTCATCTCCGCATTTCAAAGCAACAAGGCCCATTTCTGAACTTCAGAAACAGGGCCACGATAAGCGCCTTGATACTGATCTTGTGTGGTTAGTGTTTGCAATCAAGTCCACAACATCTTCAAATTGGATGTAATGAACAATCACCCAACCAATCCAAAATCAAAATTAGGATCCAAAGTATTCCGAAAATTTATTCCAGCCAACCACGAATTTTTAAAAACTTTAAAGGGGGTTTTGTAGGCTGTCTAAAAATTATTGCAGATGGCTGATTCCCATCAAGCACTGATAATGAAAGTTATAATTCAACAACTTCCAGAAGACTATAATTTGGAGACTTTCACGACAATCAATGAAGGTTATAATTTAAAGACCTTCATAACAACTGATAGAAGTTCTGATTCAACGGCAATCACAATGATCAACAGGAGTTATAACTAACGACTCTCACATTCCAAAGAGTCGAGATGAAGATCACAACCTTTGTAATGATCTAACTAGAGAGACTACAAATCAACGGTCTCTTAAACCCAAAATGCAGAGCTCATCTCTACATTCCAGACCCAAAACACAGAGCTCACTCTGCGTTCCAGACTCAAAACACAGAGCTCATCTTTACGTTCTAGACTTAAAACGCATAGTTCATTCCCAAAAGGAAAGTCTTGCATTTGACTCATTCAAATACGAGTTGAACGGTTCTAGAAACTATTTCCCACAATTTTGGGGGAATCACACCCCATTTAGGAGTAATTTTAGGGGTTAGTTACACCCCTTAATCCCCTATAAATAGCTAAAAATCGGCTTAAATTGGATCTTTTTTATCTTTTTGGGATCTTGGGATTTTTGAGCGGGTTTTGGAGGAGATTTTGAGGAGATCAACTTTTGGAGATCGAAAAACCACCTAAGGAGATCGGCGATCTTTAGGAGCTGCTCTTGGAGCTTTTTCTTGGTTTGTAAACAAATTTTGGTTGGATTAAATCAACTCTTTTACAGAGTTCTAAACTCGTTCCGAGTTCCTTAACTCATTCAGAGTTCTAAACTCGTACCGAGTTCTCAAACTCGATCAGAGTTCTTAAACTCATGAGAGTTTTAAAGTTGCATTACAAGCTCTTCCTATCAAGAAGAATCAACCAAGTTCCATGAGGCAAAGCGTTCGGATCATCAATGGGATACATGATTCAAGATCCCATCAACACCAAGAAGAACCATTAAACAAATAAGAGGATCTCCGTCGATTTCTTCCTTCTTTTGTAAATCAGGATACCGATATAGAAGAGTTGTAAATTTTTTTTCTAAATCAGTTAGAGAGGGATTACAGTGAGAGACTATATTCATTCTTTTCCTAAGTCAGTTAGGGAGATTAATACAAATCTTTATTCTCATTTCATCTTCAATTTTCCCACGAACATACGTCAATGTGCTTGGTTCTGGCATGATATACTAGATTCTTGGCAAGGTGTATAGCACTCTGGCTATCACAATAAAGAACGTCATTCCCATGCTTCAAACCTATCTCTTCCAGGCATCCGGTCAACCAAATCATCTCCTTACTGGCTTTAGTCACTGCGACATACTTTACCTCAGTCGATGACAATGTTACTTTCTTCTGCAGACGTGAGACCCAGCTCACTGTTGTTGATGCTAAGGTATAAACATACCCCGTGGTACTTCGCCTCGTATCATGATCACTAGTGAATTCTGCATCCACGTATCCTTACAGTACTAATTTCTTCCTCCTGAAACACAATGGCATATCCGTAGTCCCTTACAAGTATCACAATATCCACTTCACAGCCTCCCAATGATGCTTTCCTGGATTGCTTGCAAACATGCTCACAACTCCCATTGAATGGGCGATATCTGACCTCGTGCAAAACATCGTGTACATAAGACTACCAATGGCTGATGAATATAGCACTCTACTCATGTGCTCCTTATTTGCATATATCTTGGGTAATTACTTCTCAGATTACTTGAATTGACTTCCAAGGGGCGTGCCGGCGGGTTTGACATTCTCCATGTTGAATCTTTGAAGTACCTTCTTGATGTATTCAGTCTGGCTCAACTTTAACATTCATTTAGCTTCATCTAGACTGATTCGCATCTCAAGAATTTGCTTCACTGCACCCAGATCCTTCATAGCAAACTCTTTCGCCAACTGCTTCTTCAATTTGTTTATCTCTTCTAAATACGGTCCTCCAACTAACATATCATTAACATACAATAATAACACAATATAGCTGGACTCAAACCTCTTGAAGTAGCAACAATGATATGAATTGCATCTTTCATAGCCATTGCTCTGCATTAAATTATCGAACTTCTTATACCACTCTTTCGGAGCCAGTTTTAAACCGTACTAGCTCTTCTTGAGCTTACACATAGGGGTATCCATCCGGGCCGGCCAGGCCCGGCTCAGGAAACCAGGCCCGGGCTTTCCCGGGCCGGGCCGGGCCGGGCAAAACCGAAGCCCGGAACCGGCCCCGAGTGACTTGGGCCGGGCCTGAGCGGGCCGGGCTTCGGGCCGGCACGGTTTTTTCCCATTTTTTTATTTTTTTAATTTAAAAAACAATATATCATAAAATATACATAAAAATTATAGAAAATAACATAAATTTTTTTAATTAATTAAAAT
>BQKN01060228.1:411-16756 GCA_022839385.1 Asparagus kiusianus
TTATTCCAGACGTTTTCTTCAGTCGACTGAACACATTCATCAGTCGACTGATAACAGTGTATCAGCCTGATTGAAACAGAAAATCTGATTTTCAAACTGCCTTTAAAAATAGCAAACAAATTCCAAAAATTATGAAACTTTGGGAAATGATTGTAGACATGATAATATACATGTTACAAAAACTGGTTTCCAAAAAGCATCTCCCATTTGTAAACTATCATCATTTTTCAAATATGTCCAAAGCATGAAATACTTGAATTTTGATGTTTTGACATAAACCAAGTTTTGAAACTTTGTAAAATAATTTTATAGACTTGATAAAAAGTATAAACTATAGTTGTTATGTCTATAAACTATATAAACCAAAAACACAATATTTTTTCAAATATAATAGAATACGAAACATATGAATATGTATATGAATGTATAATTGTTTCATATATCTACATAACTTAACCAAAAACCAAAACTTGTATATATATAACTATATATAAATCCAAAACGTGTATGCGTATATATATGATATTGAGCTTAAAGTATCTAACACACATAATATAAAGCCTAAACTAATTTACCCAAGCATGATGAAGGTCTTCAATGAGCTCGACTTGGTAAAGTTGCGGATGAAGCTTGAACTTGGATCTTCAACTTGAATTGCATTGTTTCACTCTATTATTTCCGCTAACCTCCATTGGATATGATCGTGAATGCTCGATTCCATCCATCCTCCAACATATTATTTGCCTAGAATAAATACAAAACACAAATACTAGACAAACAATATTAATTATAAATTATTTGTTAATCATCATCAAAACAAAAGGACCAAACACGGGGTTCCTAACCCAGACCGTTTTCAGCTTTATTCGACGACTGGGCCAGAGCTCTCTGCCATATGGTCGGGTTTGGCCCGACCATTTCGAAATGGGCTTTCGAAATGGTCGGGGTTGCCAACCCTAACTTATTAGACAGGTCCAATTAGACAGGGCCCTAAATTAGTCGGGGTTGGCAACACCGATTAAATTAGCTTGTCCATAACTAAATAGTCGGGGTTGCCAACCCCGACTATTTAGAGGTGTCCCGACTATTTAGAGGCGTCATTAAAAAAACCGGCCCATTTCGTGGCCACGCTGCTAACGCGACCACGAAATGGGTCGGTTTTGAGAAATAAAATTGGAGTACGTCAAATTTTTTAATAGAAAATTTAAATGAGTTTATTTTAAAAATTTATTCTTTACAATAGTTGTAGGGAGACGAGCGGTTGCTACGTGGATAATTCATGTTCAAAAGGACATGAATTCCTGGAATCCTTTGGCCTGAAGCATCAGTATTCCCTGGACTTTTAGAAAAGAACAATTTTTCTAAACAGACCCATTTTAATTTTTTTTAAACAATCGACCCTCTTTTTTTTATTTACCAAAACAGACCCGATTTTGTAATTAGCAGCCTAATCACCTTCCTAATTAGTTGGGGTTGGCAACCCCGACTATTTAGGAGGGTGTTAAACCCTAATTAAAAGTCTTAAACCCTAAAAATTAATGTCCTAAATAGTCGGGGTTGGCAACCCCGACTAATTAGGAAGGTGATTAGGATGTTAATTACAAAATCGGGTCGGTTTTGGTAAATAAAAAAAAATAAGGTCGATTTTTAAAAAAAAAATTTGAAGTGGGTCTGTTTTGAAAAATTATTCTTTAGAAAATCCTTAAGTTAAGGAAAGAAGCTCTTAAATGTGTTGAAGCTGAAGAAGACGACGGTGTGAGTGGGAGATATGAGCTTCTGTAGCAGCATCTTGCATTTATCACACATGACAATAGGAAAAAGTTACCAAAAAAAACTCAATGCAAATATTGTGAGGCACTAAAAGAGCAACTGTAGCAGCCTCTTGCATTTATCACGCTTGGCAAACTAGAATATTGACGATCTTCCCTCAAAAGCAGATCAATGTTGAGTGCTTGAAGCTGCTGAGTTTAGTGGAGAAGATCTAATGTAGTAGAGGGTGCAAAATGAAAGATACCAAGAAAAACAGAGACGTGAGCTTAAACATGAAGCTTTTTCAGTTTATATCTAAAATGCTAATAAAGGTCCCTAGGTTTAGATCTATTAGCAGTCACTCTCAGGATTGTGAATAGAAGTCGAAATTTTGATGTATTTAGTTCTCTTGAGTGTACTGGAAGTTGGACTGTTTGACATTTTGGTAAATATATACTTACCCAAGAAAAATAAAAGGTTGCATGGCCAAGGATCCAAGGCACCAAATCAAATTCATAGCTTTTTATTTATTCAAGCATCTTTTGCATTTTCTTTCTTCTTGGTTTCTAATTTTCATTTATACCTCACAAGTTTGAGAAATAATGTTAGTTATTTTCCCTTGGAAAGGAATCTGTGGTAAATACTTTGCACTTGTGTTGTGTTTTTTTTTTTTTGAAAAGTTTTTTCTTTGTGTTAGATCAGTTTTATCAAATGTGATTTTAGATTTTGTGGTTCCTTTCATTGGTACATACCACATTTCAGGTCTATCGGAACGGTTGCAAACCGTCCCGCTAGATACAAGAACCGTCGTATAACAAATACGAAAACAGTTCTGCATCCAACTCAAGTACCGGCGTTCTCTTTGGTATAAGGTGACAGATGGTAATCCTATAAAAGCTATTGATCTACCGTTCTCGTTGTTGTCATAGGGGGAGGGTTGAACTATGGGGAGGGTTCTATGTTTAAGCTATAGTGACGGTTATAGAGATATGGGAACAATTTGATTTGAAGCAATGGGAACGGTTTGTTGACTATGGGAACGATGCATTTTGAAGCTGTGGGAACAGTGCTATGGCAATGGAAATGGATTTTCTTTGGAGGTTTTGTGACGGTTTTATTGCAAGGGCATTAGTTTTCAAATTGAATATATGGGAACGGTTTGATGGCAAGGGAAACAGTTGTTTTCCTAATTTTACATATAGCAAGGGTGACAGTTGGTAGAGCAATGGTAATTGTTTAGGCATGCAATTTTTTAAAAATTTCAAATGCTACCCTCCACATGACAGTGATTTTTACATGCTTTGCAATATCACAAACAAACTTTGGTCTTAATATAATGAACAATTCATTACAAATGAAGAACAACATTATAGCAATAGGATTGAGATTTATCACAAGTTTTTGCTTTTGTCTGAAGTACATATCACAATTCCTCCATGATTAAAACAAAGAGTCTACTACTTAATTAAAAGGTCAAAAGATCTCCCTTGAGACGATTAAGCTCTAAATCTTCACGACAAATAAATCCCAACAAAGAGCGATAAGCATGGATCTTCGTATGTTTTCTTGCATACATTAAGATAAAAAGATAAGCGTATTGCACAAGAATTGAAAGAACGTAACTTCGTGCTAAGAAACCAAGCTCTAAATAAAACCACACCTTGAGAGGTTAATAATTCAAGTCGAGCAAGCAAAAAACAAATAATTGTTCATACATATACTCTATCTGCTTGGTTGTTAGAAGTAGAAATTTTGAATTCAACACAGTTGTATTTAGGAATTCACATCATCGATCACTAAAGTAAGTTCTTATCAATAGCAAATAGCATTCTGTAGTTTACAAGATGAATACAAGACGAAGCCAAGACTAAAGTAAATTCATGAAAGCATTCTGTAGCATGCAACTCTTACTCGCATTTCCCAAGGTAAAAGTTGTTCGTCCCCTGTGAACTATACATATATCAAGTGCAGTGAGATGAGATCAATTATATGAGCAATTCAGGTTATTAATATATCGATGACAATGAAATGAAACAGTCAAGTGAAGAAAAGCACAAAACGTAGCCACACAATTATTTTGGACATAAAAACCTTTATGTTCTCAACAAATTATTCAAGTAAAATTGTTAAAGAAATGCATATTGATTTGAACATACAGAAGTAAATTAAAAAAAAAATATTTGGAAACATAATAAAATTGAAGACAAATTGAGGAAAGACAAAACTAAAGGGTTTAGATTTTATATTTAAGTTCTTTTCTGTCTATTTTTCTCCTTTAGTTTGCCTGATGTTCTTTTTGGAATTTTCAAGGTTTATGTACTTAAATTTCAAACTTCCTTACGTGGTGGTTATTAGCGATCAGCCATGACTTTAGACTCCTTCCATTGGTTGCGAAGTCCTGAAACTTGATTGGCCCTTAAATCATGTAGCACATATAAACTATTATTTTTGGGCAATAGTATTAAGTTGCCAACCAAAATGGACCGCTTCATTTTTTGAGTACCAAATAAATCAAACCTGTAATCTCTGTTCTTTGGTCCAAAAATATGCACATATTATCATTCGTTTAATGTATTGCAAGTGATGTAGGATTAAGCTGCATTTGTGAACAATTAGTTAGCTTTGATTTGAGATCCCAACTTAATGAGAATCATTCCCAAAGAAAGGGCCGTGAAAAAGCACAGACTAAATATATGCAGGTATTTGCTTGAAATCTGTTGCCCTTGTCAGCACTCAGCCATTTTGTTTGACAAAAGAAAAGAAAACAAAAGGAGTGGGACCCACCTCAAATTATCACACCGAAAGCAGCCGTGAAGTTTGAAGATTTTAGAAATGCACAGTAAAATATTAATATTTTACTGTGCATAGTATTTTTACAAAAAACTATAAATAGGGCTCCAAATCCTTAATGAAATCTCATCCCAGAAACAACTTCTTATATAGAAGAGAGAGAGAGAAAAATAGAGAGAATTTCTCCTTGTAAAGAGAGAGAGTTTGTAACTCCAGAGTTTTCTCCTCATAGTAAATTCTTCTATCCTTGCCCGTGGACGTAGGCAATCAAGTGCCGAACCACGTAAATCTGTGTGTCCAACTTTTATCTCTACTTTTGCTCTACTAATGCTGCGACCCTGCTCTATTGGGCCCCGGGTTTGTCCCAACAAGTGGTATCAGAGCCAACTTAGGGTACTTGTATATATCTACTTATCGTATGCTCTGTGGCTGCCACCAAAGGTGGATCCTCCACATCAGAAAATAAGTTAGGTTATCATTTATCCTTTGAAGGTGACGGGTACTATTCATGAGTACGGTACTGTTCACAAATACGGTACTATTCACAAGTACGGTACTATTCACGGATACGGTTACTGTTCATAATACAATATTATTTACGTGAAATAGTAAGAAGTTACTGTTCGTGGTAGAAGCAATGGCGGCGAAGTTCAAGATCGAGAAATTCGACGGGAGTAATTTCTCTCTGTGGAAGTTGAAGGTAAAGGCTATCTTGAGAAAAGATAATTGCCTGGCGGCCATCGGTGCAAGGCCGGACGATATCACAGATGATAAAAAGTGGAACGAGATGGACGAAAATACTATTACAAATCTCCATCTGGCATTAGCAGACGGGGTGCTGTCAAGCATAGAGGAGAAGAAGACAGCAAAGGAGATCTGGGATACTCTAACAAAGCTATATGAGGCGAAATCCATGCACAATAAAATCTTCTTAAAAAGGAGACTTTACACTCTGAGGATGGCAGAATCTACATCGATGACCGACCACATCAACACCCTAAACACACTGTTCTCCCAACTCACATCGTTGGGGTATACAGTTGGTGCGAATGAACGTACAGAACTTCTACTTCAGAGTCTACCTGACTCGTATGATCAACTCATCATCAACCTGACGAACAACATCCTCACGGACTATCTAGTTTTCAACGACGTTGCAGCCGCTGTTCTGGAAGAAGAAAATCGGCGCAAGAACAAGGAAGACAGACGGGCAAGTTCGCAGCAAGCGGAGGCCTTGTCGGTGACGAGAGGAAGATCAATGGAACGTGGCTCTAGTGGGAGTCATGCCCATGGTAGATCTAAATCACGAAGTAAGAAGAATATCAAATGCTACAACTGTGGCAAAAGAGGGCACGTCAAATCGGAGTGTTGGCACAACAAGAAGATTGGAGATAAAACGACTTCAGAGCCATCAACATCTCAAGGATGCGTTGTCAGCACATCAGATGATGGTGAAATTCTATTCAGTGGAGCAACCACTGTTGATGAAGGCAGAAAGAAGTTTGTTGATGTCTGGCTTCTAGATTCAGCAGCCTCTTGGCACATGACCTCTCGGAGAGAATGGTTTCACAAATATGAACCTATCTCAGGAGGATCTGTATTCATGGGGAATGATCATGCCTTGGAGATTTTTGGTATTGGCATTATCAAAATCAAAATGTTTGATGGTACAATACGCACTATTCAAGATGTGCGACATGTGAAGGGCTTGAAGAAGAATCTATTGTCTTTGGAACAATTAGATGAGCTCAGAAGCAAAACTCATATCGAAAATGGAATCATGAAGATTGTTAGAGGGGTGCTTGTGGTGATAAAAGGAGAAAACATAGCTGCAAATCTGTACATGCTTAAGGGAGAAACCATGCAGGAAGCTGATTCATGTGTGGCATCAACCAGCCGTGGAGAAGAACAAACCATGATGTGGCATCGTAAACTAGGTCACATGTCAGAACGAGGCTTGAAGGTTCTCTCCGATCAGAAGCTGCTTCCTGGACTTAATTCGGTAGCTCTTCCATTCTGCGAGCATTGTGTTACAAGTAAGCAGCATCGGCTAAAGTTCAACATATCGAGTTCTAGAAGCAAGACTATTCTGGAACTAGTTCATTCTGATGTATGGCAAGCACCAGTTACATCCTTAGGAGGAGCAAAGTACTTTGTGTCCTTTATTGATGATTACTCCAGGAGATGTTGGGTGTATCCTATCAAGAAGAAGGCGGATGTGTTCTCAGTCTTTAAAGCCTACAAAGCGCGGGTCGAGCTTGAATCTGAGAAGAAGATCAAGTGCTTGAGATCAGATAATGGAGGAGAATACACAGACGGTGAATTTCTAGCATTCTGCAAGCAAGAAGGCATCAAAAGACAATTCAGTACGGCTTATACTCCACAACAAAATGGAGTGGCGGAGCGGATGAACAGAACTCTGTTGGAAAGAACAAGAGCTGTGTTGGCAACTGCAAATCTGGAAAAAGTCTTTTGGACGGAAGCAGTAAAAACCGCCTGTTATGTGGTGAATCGATCTCCATCAACTGCAATACAATTGAAGACGCCAATGGAGATGTGGACTGGCAAGCCAGCTGATTATTCCAACCTCCATATATTTGGAAGTCCAGTGTACGTAATGTACAATGCCCAAGAAATTACAAAGCTGGATTCAAAATCCAGAAAATGCATATTCTTGGGGTATGCTGATGGAGTAAAGGGGTATCGCCTGTGGGATCCTACTGCCCGCAAGGTTATCATCAGCAGAGATGTTATCTTTGTAGAGAACCAACTACAAAGTAAAGAGAAAGAAAGCAGTTTGAGGAAGGACTCAGAGACTGTAGCTGTTCAGGTAGAAGATAATCAGAATTCTTCTGAAGCAACACCGGAGCATGATGTACAAGAACCAGTCGAGGCCGAGGGTCCAGAAGTTCGAAGGTCAACTCGTGAGAGAAGACCACCGACTTGGCACTCGGAGTATATTACGGAGAATGTTGCATACTGTCTTCTAACAGAAGATGGAGAGCCATCAACTTTTTATGAAGCTATAAATGGTACAGATGCATCTTTGTGGATGGCAGCAATGCAGGAAGAAATTGAAGCTCTCCATAAGAACAAGACTTGGGAACTTGTGTCACTGCCACAAGGAAGAAAGACCATTGGAAACAAATGGGTCTACAAGATCAAGCGAAACGGCGATGATCAGGTGGAGCGATATCGTGCTAGATTGGTGGTAAAAGGATATGCTCAGAAAGAAGGTATTGATTTTAATAAAATATTTTCTCCTGTAGTTCGACTAACAACAGTCCGAATAGTCCTGGCTATGAGTGCTATATTTGACTTGCATCTAGAGCAGCTAGATGTGAAAACAGCATTTCTTCATGGAGATCTTGAAGAAGAAATTTACATGCTCCAACCAGAAGGTTTTGAAGAAAAAGAAAAAGAGAACTTGATTTGCAGATTGAACAAATCTCTGTACGGTCTAAAGCAGGCGCCGAGGTGTTGGTACAAGAGATTTGATTCATTCATCATGAGCCTTGGATACAACAGACTTAATTCAGACCCTTGTGCATATTTCAAGAGGTTTGGTGAAAATAACTTTGTTATCTTATTGTTGTATGTTGACGACATGTTGGTTGCAGGCCCCAACAAAGATCGTATCAAAGAATTAAAGGCTCAGTTGGCTAGGGAATTTAAAATGAAGGATTTAGGATCTGCAAACAAGATTCTAGGGATGCAAATTTACCGAGACAGAGTTAATAGGAAGATTTGGCTTTCTCAGAAGAATTATTTGAAGAAAATCTTGCGGCGCTTTAACATGCAAGATTGTAAGTCAATTTCTACCCCACTTCCTGTTAATTTCAAGTTATCCTCCAGTATGAGTCCTAGCAGTGAAGAAGAGAGGATGGAGATGTCTCGAGTACCGTATGCATCAGCAGTGGGAAGCTTAATGTTCGTGATGATTTGTACAAGACCAGACATTGCACAAGCAGTGGGAGTGGTTAGTCGATACATGGCGAATCCTGGTAAAGAGCATTGGAATGCTGTAAAGAGGGTTCTAAGATACATTTAAGGAACCTCAAATGTCGCATTATGTTATGGGGGATCTGATTTTATTATCAGTGGATATGTTGATTCTGATTATGCAGGTGATCGTGATAATAGCAAATCCACCACAGGCTATGTGTTTGCACTTGTTGGCGGAGCTGTAAGCTGGGTTTCAAAACTGCAGTCAATTGTGGCTACTTCAACAACAGAAGCAGAGTATGTAGCAGCTACACAAGTCAGTAAAGAAGCGATGTGGTTGAAGATGGTGCTGGAGGAACTCGGCTATGAACAAAAGAAGATTTCTCTATTTTGTGATAGTCAGAGTGCTTTGCATTTGGCACGAAATCCAGCCTTTCATTCAAAGACCAAGCACATTCGAGTTCAGTATCACTTCGTTCGTGAGAAAGTGGAAGAAGGAACAGTGGATATGTAGAAAATTCACACCAAAGACAACCTAGCAGATTTTTTGACAAAAGCAGTCAGTACTGATAAATTTATTTGGTGTCGATCCTCCTGTGGTCTGACAGAGACGTAAGCAACATGAAGATGGCAAGATAGAAAGAATGGTGTGAAGGTATGATTGATACTCAATCAAATCTTTAAGTGGGAGATTGTCAGCACTCAGCCATTTTGTTTGACAAAAGAAAAGAAAACAAAAGGAGTGGGACCCACCTCAAATTATCACACCGAAAGCAGCCGTGAAGTTTGAAGATTTTAGAAATGCACAGTAAAATATTAATATTTTACTGTGCATAGTATTTTTCCAAAAAACTATAAATAGGACTCCAAATCCTTAAGGAAATCTCATCCCAGAAACAACTTCTTATATAGAAGAGTGAGAGAGAAAAATAGAGAGAGTTTCTCCTTGTAAAGAGAGAGAGTTTGTAACTCCAGAGTTTTCTCCTCATAGTAAATTCTTCTATCCTTGCCCGTGGACGTAGGCAATCAAGTGCCGAACCACGTAAATCTGTGTGTCCAACTTTTATCTCTACTTTTGCTCTACTATTGCTGCGACCCTGCTCTATTGGGCCCCGGGTTTGTCCCAACAGCCCTCCATTGCATGTGGCAACAGCACAGCTATTTGAACTAAACATATGCAGGATCTTCAAGCTAAATATATGCAGGTATTTGCTTGAAATCATGGAGTGTAGTGGAAAGACTTACTGGCCTTCACTGTACAGATCATGATGTTGATTGCAAGAGAAAATTTTATGAAATGACCTATGATATAAAGGAAAAGAAGCTGCCAAGGATTCTTGTTACAATTACAAAGATTTGGAGGGACAGATGTGTAAAATTGGAGGCATAAAAGATATACAAGTACAATGTAAAAATTACCTCGTGTCCGGGGTTATGACTGTTTCCAAAGGAGCGACCATGAACATCTTCTGGAGCACTATTAGCTTCCTCAGGACACCTTGTGTGTGCTATAAGTCTTGCAATAGCAGAAGGATCTATTGTTTGTCCGAATGTATCAGTCAACAGTTTGACGAAACCTTAAAGCACTACTACGTTCTGTGCTTCAAACTTTTTCATCATATCCTTCTCAACCTGTTGTGATATAGTTTGAACAATGAACTCTGGAACATGATCATACGGATCCGCAATCTATTTATCTTTGTTTTGTAGCATAGTTTGAGTTACACCCCTTCCCTTAAGGCGTACACGTCCAGGATGTTCATCCTTCTTGACCATATCCTATGGATCGTCATATTGATCTTTTAGTTCTTCTAAAGCACCCTACACTGAAGCTGATCAATCAAACAAAGAATTCGATTTGTGGCGATGAAATTAGTGAAAAAGTTTTATGCATGTTATTTGAAAATTGGACGATAATATATATATAACAATATATTCTTACTATCATTTGAATGGTGTTTTCCTCTTGTGGTGTTTTCTTCTTTTTACGTGTCTCAATGAATACTTCCGCCTTAGTTGGATGCCTTCCCAACTCCTTTTCCTATAATAAAGACATGATAAATATAAATATCAAAATAGACAGAAGAATAAACAAAAAGAATGGACGCAATCTTGTAGTTCATAAATAATAATAACAAGCAAAGCCAAAAAAATTACCATTCTTTTGCTGATCCTAGCAAAACTTGTTGACCCTGTGGTGTGTGTATATTCTTGACCATCACGATTTGCTCTGTTATTTTCACTTACTGTCTATGCATTCATGAAACCACAGTTTTCTTATCAGTAAAAATAAGAAGAGGAAGTATTCTTTTTACTTATTGTCTATACTCAGTTTGGATTGTCCAATCTTGGTTAATTAAAGGCTTACCTATAAGATGATGGAGTTTCGTGAAAGAAAAAAACATTCCAAGTAGCTAAATTGATTTTCAACTTACACTATGGTGTTCAGTTATGATATTGAGCACTTATTCTCCATAAGCTTCAGAACATAGTAAAAAGGTTTATCAATTGTCAGCTTCCCTGTCGTACCTTTGAAGTGTACAAAGGGTCACGAGTTTCTTTACCTTTTTATAATGATCTAACAATTTACACTAAATCTACTGCTACATGCATAAGAATCTATAAGAAATCATATCACATGAACGCTCTTTTTTCACTTAGAAATAAAAATGAACCACTTGGAGAACTTTTAGCAGTGATGACAAACAAAATGAGTCAATAATATATAGGCCCTAATATAAACTCCTAATATATATTCATGAGTACATAACATTCATCATTGTGAGCACAACAATCTTTTCTATATGGTAACAGAAAAAGGTCCATAGTACCATCATCAGCAACAAGTCCACCACCATACTCTTCCGAACTGGAAACATCTGACTTAGCCCTCACTACAAGTCGACACAACTCCACCTTTAAAAATTATCTGCAGGTAGAAAACGCTAGCTAAAACAATATACTCAATCAACTTATATAGAAAAAGCTAGCTAAAACAATATACCTTCAATTGTTCAGACTTCCAAAAACTGAGCAAAGCATTAAATTGTGGTTCAGATACACTATCTGGAAGCATCTTCTTCCTTTGTTTGGCATTTTTAAATCCGTCAAAGCAAAACTTCTTCAAATAGCAATTCCAGCGCCTCCATGCACAATTCATAGTTTCTAAGCTCCATTTTTTCCCTTCGTCTGGAATGTCATATCTTTCCTACATTGACATAATCAAACGTGAGAAATTTTCATTATAAAAACTTGATATAAATAAGAGGGAAAGAAGTCAAAAAGAAATATAAGTTAGTGATTAAAAATTAAATTTGTACCTTTACATACTCCCATATTCTTTCCCTGTCTTTTTCTTCGAACTTGTGCCAATTCTCCTTATCAGGAGGTGCAAAAGTCGTGTCTCTTCCAAGTGTGCCTAAGAAACTGCTAAGTTCACTACACGCCTTATCTTAGGTCCAATAGGTTGATAACTATCATCTTAAAAAATAAGTTGTCGATCATCTTGAGTTCATGCATGAACTTTTTCGCATTTAGTTGGCCCTCAACGCCTTTTGGGTTTGCCTACTATTTCATTGGCTACCTTCCGTGATGATTTTGACACTACATTTTTGTCTCCCCTTAAGCCCTCATCTCGTTCAGACTCCTCCATGATATTCTCCTCTATGAAATCCTCCCTATTATCATCCTCCTCATCTTGCTCAGCATGTACCCTAATATCTCCTTCAACCTCATCTAGGAAATCATTTCTAATATCTTCCTCTTCATCTTCTAAATCAGCTAAGTGGTCTCTTGCTATCACTTTTCTTTGTACATGACTATGAAGTGGTTGTCGTGCCTTAACAGATTGTCCCATTTGCGATATCAACTTATTTGCTAAACTCTGCTTCATGAAAATTTTCCCTAACATCTCACTCAGCATGTTCAATCTCATCCAGCATTTTTCCCCCTTTGATGTCTCATACGCTGTAATTTCTTCTTGTCCTGCTCCTCTAACTCTTGTCTTTGATTGCTTTATTTAAGGCACGCTGGTGGACCTGGTTATGTTCTTTAGATTGCTGTTGTGGAAGCATCCTCACAAAATTTGTATTCGGTCCAGGACGATCAGAGGCTATGTTTTGTTTCTTTAGCTCATTGTGTGCACGTTCTTTCATCATTACCTACACACGAGAAAAACTAAAAAAGGGAAATATATTAATACATTCAAATGAACCTAGAATATTGAAAAACTTCAATAAAACTTACTTCAAATGACCTACTTTTGTTTTGATGAAGTTGACCCAGAATTTTTTCCTTCTTCATAATTTTTGTTTGTTACCTGGTCATTCAATTAAAAGTATGATCATAAACTTGAATAACAGCAAATACAACAATAATATTGTTAATTTCCCTAATGAAGCATCACACTGTATATCCTCACAAAGTATACTATAAAAGGTGCTCTTTGATGTTTGGGGATGTAGAATTAATTAATTGGAAATTTGAATGGTTTTAACTGATTGCTGCAGGTGATTTCGGTTTCAAACAAGCCAAGGAGGAGTGATAACCACGCCTGTTAGATAATTGCTAGTGTAGACTGTTAAATTGACAAGATTAGCATTGTAGGTGTTTAACTCTTTAAACAACTTATAAAAGTAGGCGGTTAGCCTTAGCCACAGATTCCAGCAGGGTTCAACAGACTAACTCCAAATGGATCTGCAAGTCTTCAAAATATGAGGCTATAGCCTATAGTACACCTAAAAGGAATTTTCTAAATTAAGACACATGCCTATGGGAATTAATGAGGACTACCTCATGAATTCACATACCTGTTTATGATCCATGAAGCTTCTAACTTTGGTCAAGGGCGGCTATGAAGCTAACATGAGTTTGATAAATAAAAAATGAGTTGACAGTTTGGGTCCCATGGACAATCATCTATTGCCAGCTACAATTGGTTTCTACCCTTTTGTATGTCCGGTTCTCAAGCAAGGGTATTTGTTACTATTGATGTATGAACATATTATACTATATTAAACACTAATAAGAAAATTCAATAAAAACTTACCACAAATGGCCCCTTCTGTTTTGAATAGGTTGACCCACAATTTTTCCTGGTTTCCATTATTTTGTTTGTTTCCTGTTCATTTAGAAAGAGATTAATCAAGTATTGAAACAAGAGATATAATAGCAATTTCTAAAGCCTTTAATCAAAACCTATTTCAGCAATAACATGCTATGAAAATTGGATACATTAGAACTATCAGTTAATGAAATACTAACAAATTAAAGATAATATCTCGAGCACAGTAACATTACGTAATTCAGCAAGTCAAATAGAGAGAATAAACAAATACCTTCAGCAACTCTCTAAATAAACAGAATAGGTCATGTAATTTCAAACATGAAAATCAAAATCAATTCACCCTAAGCTCTAGATTAAAATCACAAATAAATTATATCAAACATGATACTACTTAAAAAAAACCAAACCAAACATCAAATTTAGTTCCTTAAGGCTCAAAATATACTCTAAACATAAAGAAAATGAACATAGGCCAATTATACACCAAATAGACTCTAAACATCAAATTACGTCCATCACTCCATCCAATCGTAGTCAGTTTCATCAAAGTTGGTGTCTTCATCAACTTCCATATATATATATATATATATATATATATATAGGGAGAGGTTCAAATAAAAACCTCACTATCCTAAAAACTAAAAACCAATCCTCTCCATTGGATCTAGATTCATCCAATGACTGAGATTAAAGCTGCATAAGGGTAATCAGGTAAAATAAACAGCCCTAAAGAGAGGTAATTAATGCTTGTCTGTTGAGTTCTCCATTTCCCCATGCAATCTCACGGCTAAGGCAACCAAACAGTCACGAACAGCAGCTCTCTCTCAATTGAGAAATCGTCCAGCAGCTCTCATTCATCTTCCTTCAGCTCTCTCTCAATCGAGAAATCATCCAGCAGCTATCGTTCATCGTTCTTCAGCTCTCTCGTTCATCGTCCAGCAGCTCTCGTTCATCGTTCTTCAGCTCTCTCATTCATCGTCCAGCAGCTGGCCATTGTTAAACATTTTATGGAGATTTAAATGGAGAGCTTGAATTCAGGTGTGCAGGTTCTAGTTGTTTTCATTATAATTGATCCAGATTCAGTATTTCAATACTTAGTCATATGACTTGTTATCTAGGAGCTTACATTCTTAAACATTTTATGGAGATTTAAATGGAGAGTTTGAATTCAGTTGAACACGTTCTAGTTGTTAATCTAGATTCACTGCATTGAATCGAGATTCATTGTTAGAGATTGCAGTGATTTTCATAATTTATTCACTTGTTTACTGTAGTGAATCTGGATTCAATGCATTGAATCGAGATTTACTTCAGATTAATTAGCAATGATATGAATTCAATGCAGTGAATCGAGATTCACTCCAGTGAATCTAGATTCAGTATATCAAAACTTAGTCATATGACTTATTATCTAGGAGTTTACATTCGTAAACATTTTATGTAAATTTAATTGGAGAGCTTTAATTCAGTTGAACACGTTCTAGTTGTTAGAGAATGCAGTGATTTTTATAATGTATTCACATGTTTTATTTAGTGAATCTGGATTCAATTCTTTGAATCCAGATTCACTACAGTAAACATGTGAATACATTATGAAAATCACTGCATTCTCGAACAACTAGAACGTGTTCAACTGGATTCACAGGTTTAATGTAGTGAATCTGGATTCAATGCAGTGAATCGAGATTCACTCTAGTGCATCCTGATTCATTGTGATGAATCCAGATTCAGTATATCAAAACATAGCCATATGATTTATGTTGTTTTATATTCAGTTATAGGCAGCAATGAACAAATAAAGGAACCACATGTTATAAATGCATCGGACAGTGATTTTAGGGAAGATGGAATGGACGAAGTTAGCTTGATTCTTTTTGAATCACCAGGTGGTGGTATGTATTGGAAACCTCGGGTTGAAGCTGAATTTAAACCTTATCTAAACCAAAGCTTCCGATCACTAGAGGATGGTATAGAGTTTTACCGAGAGTATGGACGTAAAAGTGAGTTTGAGATCAGACGGCATACAGAGAAGAAACATGAGGACGATACAGTTCTTCTTAAACACATTGTTTGCAGTAGAGCTGGCAGTGTTTTCGTGAAAAGTTGCTGTTTTCATTGCTTCTCTTTTTGAGATCTGTTACAACTTCAGTCGTTACAACAGAATAAAATGAAAACAAAAGATTCACAACTTTATCGAAAATAAACACGAGATCCCGTTTTGGTGCGGTCTCGCTTGCGTGGGTTGTTGGCCTGTGACGGGGATGTTGATATCCGTGGACCGCCGACTCTTCAGATCCGTTCCGGAAAAATCCGGCAGAGTTTCGTCTATCCGTGTGGGATTCAGAAACAGAACTTCGTCGATCCGCGTGAGATCTAGAAGTTATAAGCGTATATCTCGGCTAAAACGAGATAATAGCTCTTCTTAGTGTCACCGCTAAAGAGCAACACTAAGGAAAATAAGGGGGAATGAAGAAGAAGTTGATGAAGAACTGTCGCTCCTCGATCCGGCAAGGCTTCGCCGCTCTCTTGAAAACTCTGACTCCTTGCTCCGGCAGGGCTTCGCCGCTTCACACAAGAGCAATCCTTGGCTAAGATAATTCAGCCTTGAATTGGGAGCCTCTTGAAATGAGGCCCTAGGGGCCTATTTATAGGAAACCAAGGAGGGGGGGTTGATTTGAGGACACCCCCTTGGGGGTGTCTTCGGTCATGGCCGAGACACCCCTGGGGTGTCTTGGATTTGCCAAGACATCCCTCGGGTGTTTTGACCTCGCCGGGATGCCCCTGGGTGTCTCAGTC
>BQKN01060230.1:0-13054 GCA_022839385.1 Asparagus kiusianus
ATATACATGTGTGTGTGTTTTTGAAAAGTAAAATGATTAAGAAGCTTGGGAATTGATTGAAAAAAGAGTTAGCAAGTTCTTTTTAGAATTTTAAAACAAAGTGCCTAAATTGAGCTTGGTTTTGTATAACTACAATGAAAAGATTTTTTTTTAAATTTAACTTTAGTGCTATGCATAAAAATATTTTCTAGAGTAAAAAATTTGCTTTAATTAGATTGTTTAAAAAAGCAAGTGAATTAATTCTATATTAACTTTTCCAAAGTGACAAACTAATCGAATTCTATGGGTATATTTACTATAAATTTTCAAAAGACTATAACTCGTCCTCTAGAATATCCTCAAGGTTTAAAGGCTTGTTGTATGCACTAAATTAACCGTGATTTTTGTGAAATTGAGTTAGAATTTTTTTTTCTTTTTTCATTTTTTCTTTTCTAGAGGAATTGCCAAATCTTAGGTGTGGGTGTATTTGATCATCATATTTTATAACACTTTTATACCCTCATTATCTATTTATTCTGAGTAAAAAAATCTACAAATAATATTTTTTTCTTAATTTGTAGGTACTAAAGATTTAAAGAGTAAAAGCTCAAATGGACCAATTCTTCTCACTTTCGAAGACTTTATTAAAGCCTACAAGAAGCCTAAAAAGCCCAAGGAAATAGAGTCAACAAAGTCAACACATTTCATTATAATTCAATTATAAACCAATCGGTAAGCTCATTAATGAACCAAACGATGAGCTCATCGATGAGCCCATCCATGAGTCCATCGATTAGAGTATAGAAAAATCAATAAATGGCTAATTTTTATTCTCCTGAAACCCTAGTTGATCGAAGTGCTGAGGTTAAAGAATGTATGCCATAAATAGAGGATTAGAGTGAGGGTTTGGAAATGTAAAAATTTTGCAAACTCCTTTTTGGAGAGGATGACTACTTTTTATTAAGAAGGCCTTCCAAATTGTGAACTTTTTATTTGCAATAAATTTAAAAAATCCTTTTTAATTTTTGTTCTTCTTCTATTTTGATGATAAAGATGAAGATTTTCTTACAATGGGACAACCCTTTACAATATAAATTTTTATTATTTTTGTTGATGTCAGTTATCTAACAGGGAATTATATGAAGATTAAGTAGGGTGTTACAGTCCTCAATCTTCTTTAAACATCTAGGCTCTAAGCGGCAAATTCCATCATGCACATGAACAACACATAAGAGGTTAGAGTTGGGATCTCCTTTTGTTACTCAGATGATCAAGTCAGTAGAGAGCTTGAGTGGAGAACTATGAAGATAACGTGTTTTGAGCAAGAGGTTTCTTACCCTCAGTAGTTGACAACGGCTCCTTTTTATAGCAAATCTAGAGGGTGGATGTGTAACTTCAGTCGAGCCAAGCAAGCGGCTCAGTCATCATCTACTTTATAGGTATCGGTTTTATAGAGGGATGAGTCACCTAGGTGTTTAATGTGAGGGTGACAGAGTGTGTGTAGCGCTGACAAGGCCTGACGAGCCATAAAGATTTTTGAGGCTGAAGAACTAATAACTTTGATCATCAATTTAATGTGATGGCAATCAACTGTCGGCGGGGAGGGGGGGGCTGAGGACACACCGCCTTTCGACTTGGCTTTTCGATAAATGACGCCTTTTATCTTGATCTTGCGAGTGGGTCAATAAATACAACCTTTTTAGTCGGCCTCTAAGGTTGTTGGCTTGGCCTTGTGAAGTGAAAAGGAGTGGGGTCGATTCGAATGGTGTGGTCCAACAAGTACTTCCCTTCTCGTCGATCTTGAAGTTATCGGCCCAACCTTGATTTAGGAAGGATTGAGTGCTGAAGCCATTCGAATCGTCATTCCCATAGTATGACTGATTAAGTACTTAACATGGGACACATGTTAGCTCCTCATTGAGGGGCTAACACTTAGGTATGATATAATAATTCTCTTTTATTTTCTTATTTTAGAATTGCCTATTTTAGATTTTTATTTCTTATTTTATTTCATGTTTGATAGAATAAATTTATTATTTTGTTGTATAAATTTATTTAATGCTTTGTAGTGTAGATTTATTTTCTTACTCTTTTATTACTTTATAGTGTAGATTTTATTTTATTTCCCTCCCTTATTTATGCTTTGCTTTCTTTATTTCTTTATTTGCTTTGAAATTTAGATGTACTCCCCTGCCTTTAATGCTTTCTAGTATAGATTTTCTTCTTTTTTTTCTTTTCAATATGAGCAGCTAAATTTTGTTGGAAATCTAGGATTAGTAGTTTAATTCTCTTTTTTACTTTTTATTTGCTCTCTTTGTATTTAAAATAATTATGTTAATATAATCAACTAGAGAACTAATTGGTAGAAAAAATTTTAATAGTCTATGCTTTCCTCGAGTGGTTTGATATATTATGTTTATTCAATTCTAGACTTATTAACAAGCTATTTATTTCTTTTCATGAGTATTAATATTGCTTAGTTATGATTTTGATAGGTTACGCTTATTTTTAAGTAACTTGATAGTCTATGCTTATGAAATTTAAGAATTATGTGAATAAAAAAAGAGTAATTTTTAAATACAAATTTAGCTTAACAAGTGGATTGAATCCTAGATTTCTATTTCCTCTCTTGATTTCTTCTATCTTCTCATTCACTTCTTGCTTTGATTTAATTTTGCTTTTGTTTTGCTTTTACTTTGTTCTTATCTTTGTCTTATTCTTTCCTCTAGTTTTACCTTTTTATGTTGTGGCAAACCACTACCCCAATTACTCTAAACTCTCTTTTAAACTCTCATTATTAGTTTTCTAAATATTTCAAAAACCCACTAAGATATATCTTTCTAATACTCTCATTCCCTATGGATTGATATCTATAAGTACTATGGCTTGATTGTTATGCACTTGCAACTCAGCATATTTTTATGCTCCATTAGCAGCGACAATCCAGTGTCACTGTCTCTAGTGAGCCATCTCATTGAGTTTCTTTTAGTTATGTTTTAAAAAAACCCACTGCCGGCACCCATTGCAGATGATGGTTGGTGGCTGGCGTCGAAGACGCCATCCTTTGGTCCCACCGTCATTAGCGTCGTGCTAGCGGTTATGAAATCTAGGATTTAGAAAAAAAATTCTTTTTCAAACCAAAAAGATGACACCATCGCTTGTGCCAAGCGATGGCGATGGCGGTCATCGGACATCCGACGGCTAGCGCTAGAGCCACTACATCTGGATTAGTCACCGTCCACTCTGATATGATTGTAACCCATGCATAAACATATAAGAATATTGAAATCTCTTGTTTAGAGATTACCTATCATGGATTTATAGAAGGATTGTCAGTCCTTATTTTTCATCTTTGAACAACAACCGAAAAGGGACCACACCATTGGAACGGCGAGAAGCCCCCGTTCAACACCCCGTAATCACAATGTAAATCACAGAATTGATGGAGGAAAATGATGACAACTGTAATATTTTTTATCTCTCAATCTTTTCTCTTTATAAGTGTTATATGTGTGTGTGCGCATGTGTGCGCTCGCACGTGTGTACATATATGAGAAAAATGTAGGAATTTGGTACCAAGCACAAATTTTATGCTTGGTAGCGAAGTGACTCATTCTCATCTACTCTCCAATCCATGTGAATATGGTCCTCTATTTGAACAAGTGGATAAGAATGAGCTACCTCACTACCAAGCATAAAAACATGTGCTTGGTACCAAGTTCCTTCATATCACTATATGCGGGTGTGTGTTAGGATTAGTAAACCTGTTCACTAAATGACCGGTTTGGATCCTCTTAGATCCGTCCACTTATTTGGACAGACCCATCCAAATTTCTTACGATATCATTCACACGTGGTTAGAGAGTTAGTTTGAGAATTAAAAGTCATCTATTTTTGGTGTAGGTCACCCTAGGGTGATAGAATCCCTATTAGGTTTTATCAGCTCTGGTTAAGAGGTAGTCTCTGTCTTTTAAGTGCATTTCTCGCCAGCGTGAGCTATTGGTAGGTAGTGGCAATCCTCGGGTGTGATAGCGGGTCTGACCCTTAAAGAAGAATGTTCTAAAAGTTCCCAACTTAGCAGACCTCCAAGCTTGCACCTCTCCATAGAGGTGTCCAACCGGGCCGGGCAAAAGGGTGTACCCGAGCCCGATTGGACCAGGCCGGGTCTGGGTCCAGGCTCGGGCCTGAGCGGGTTAGGCATTGGGCCGGCCCGATTTATTTATTTTTCTTTAAAATTAGTTTTTTCCTACAAAATTAAATTTCAAGAGTAATTAAAAGTAAAATATGCAAAATTTTAATAAAAAATCAATCATATTATTAATCACATTTAATTATACAATTTACAAATACAAATATCATAGAAATTAAATTTTATAAAAATAATTTCTTTATTATTAAATCACTAACAATTATAATTTTTTTAGAATTTATCGCATCATAATAGATGAATACATCTCAAATATGTGCTAAAAGAATGAACCCTCTTAGACTTAGTGCTATGATACCAAATACATAAACTTTGTCAATTTCACGGGAATGGACTACCCGGTAACGCATATTAGGCGTAGGCTTATCTCTAATTAGGGATCGAAATAAAGTCCCCCATGCGTAAAATGTATGGATTTTTGGTCCTATGATGTTGAATAAGTAGACTTCGCCATTATTACGGAATAGGCCACCCGACAGCATGTGTTAGATGTAGACTTTTCTCTAATTAGGAATCAAGATAAAGTCCCTCATGCGTGCAAGGCATGGATTCTGGTGTTATTAATAACAACCTGTTACGATATTGAATACGTAGACTTTTGTCATTTTCACGGGAAAATACTAACCAGCAACGCGTGTTAGGCGTAGACATATCTCTAATTAGGGATCGATATAAAGTTCCATATGTGTATAAGGCATGGATTCTGGAGTTATTAATAACAACCTGTTACGATATTGAATACGTATACTTCACCGTTGTTTCTTTCTGTGTTATATTTTCACTTAAAACACTAAAAGAAAATTAAAATTGTCAGAGGTGTAGTATTAACTTGGCATGAATTTTCACTTAGAGTGAAATTCAAAAAATTTTACTTAGGGTGAAATTCAGAAATTTTCTTCATTATCATTAGGATAATTCCAGAAAATCTTTAATCCGCTGGGGATTTTATAATGAAAACTTGTTATTCTTGTTAAAAAAGGATTAACAAGTTTATTGGGGGGTTTGACTGTTAATGGTGTGATGTTAACCTAATAACAGTATCTTATGGGCTTATCGCTCTATTGAAGAGAGTCGATAAGTTGATTTGGTTGTCAGAGGTGTATTGTTAACATAACGTCATCAGATGTGTAATATTAACGTGATGAAAGGATTGGTTGTAAGAGGTGTGATATTAATGTGACAATATTTTATGGGCCTATCGCTCTATTGAAGAGAGTCGATAAGTTGATTTGGTCGTCAGAGGTGTAATGTTAACATGACGTCATCAGAGGTGTAATATTAACGTGATAAAAGGATTAGTTGTCAGAAGTGTGATATTAACGTGACAGAATTTTTTATGATCAGAGCAACTTTATGGACTTATCATCCTATTGAAGAGGATTAATAAGTAAATTGTCAGAGGTGTGACGTTAACGTGATAAATTGGGAGTAACGCAAGCTGAATTCATACTCTGTGGGGATGTAAATCGTCAGAAGTATAATGTTAACTCGACGATGTTTAAGATTTGTTACTCTTAATCCAATGGATTCCAAGCAACCAACCCCTAATTTTGATAAAAACTTAGCAGGGGAGAAATTTTACAGGTGACAGAGGTGTTTTGTTGAACATGATAACTTAGAAGATTTGTTACTCTTAACTCAAGGGATTCTAAGTAACCAACCCCTGGTCTTGATTTAGACTTAGCAGGGGAAGAAAAAAGGGGTAGAAGGGCACATCACCTTGTGGGCCACTATCCATCAAGTCGAAATAGAGACACATCACCTGGTAGGCCACTATCTGAAGAGTTTGACTATCAGATGTAACTGTTAATGTGATAGTTTTGGTATACCCTCCATCCTATTAAAGAGGATTGGCTTCAGTGACCGTAGTATCTTCCCCTTCTAATTAGGAAGATTGGGCTTGGTCTTATTGCTCATGTTGATCATGTTGGGAACATGGTTGATGTTACAATATCTCTTATATTTTGATGATAACAAATCATTGTTTAGGGAGTAAGTATGTTTAATTAAAGTTTTTCAATATTATTTGTCATCATCAAAAAGGGGGAGATTGTTGGGAACATGGTTGATGTTACAATATCTCTTGTATTTTGATGATAACAAATCATTGTTTATCTAACATATTTTACTGTAGATTCAAGATATACATCTCAAAGCAACAATCAAGTTATTAAGGCTATTTCAAAGACAAGATTTCAAAGATCAAAAGATGAAGTTCAAAAGATGTAATTCTGTCAATTCTGTCTTTTCTTTTAGAATCTTTGTACAAGCCTTGATCACACACACAACACACTAACCACTTAGAAAATCATAGAAAATATTCTAAGTATAATCCTAAGTCTAATCAACGAATGAATAACATTTTAAACTATTGAAAATATGTATAACATAGTTTCTGGCCGACCAAAGAAATGTCTGGTCGACCAGATATAACAACCAGAAACAGAGATTCAGAAAAATCTCTGTCTGGTCGACCAGATATGGACCTGATCGACCAGAGGCTTCAGTCTCGACCACACAAGTTTCAGGAAGCCTGTCTGGTCGACCATACAGTCAATCTGGTCGACCATACAAGTTCCAGGAAGCCTTTCTGGTCGACCATGCCTCAATCTGGTCGACCAGGCAGTCACTTCTAATAGTCATATTTTCAAATTAACATGAACGTTTTATGAACGTTTTTGCAGTTATTTTTGAAATATTTTGAACTAAAATTTTGCCTATAAATAGGTGCTAAGTTCTGAAGTTCAAGAACAAGATTCCTTTACATAAACTTGAGTTTTTCTTGAGTTCTTAACTCCATTTTTGAAGAGAAAAACTGAGTGTTATTTTTAGTTTTGTTCTTGATTAAAACTCCATTACTCTAGAACAAAAACCATTCCTATAGCCTATTGTAAGTCACTCACATCTACACATCAAGGCTTATAGGAAGAGAAAGAGTTGTACCATTTTGTTTCAGTTTGATAATCTCTTGAAAGAAGAGATTGTTGTGGCATTGGCAATTGAAGATTGTCAAGGTTGTACTGTTTGCTTGCGGGTTGCAAGTGCTTGCGGTTTGCAAGTGGAAATAGTGGAGAAATCTCAAGCGAGGCTTGGGGACTGGATGTAGGTCTGGAGGACCGAACCAGTATAAATCCTTGTGTTTGCGTATGCAATTTTCTGTGATTGTCTACACATTGGTTTGATCTTTCCTACTCTTTGTGATATTATTTTATTGAAATTTAAAGTTTCCGCATTAGATTTCATAAACACTATTCAACCCCCCTTTCTAGTGTTTGAGTGCCATTGCAGCGATCCTTCAATTGGTATCAGAGCGGGTTGATCAAGGATAACAATGGCTACACCATCTACATCACAGTTCAAGGAAGGACATTCTACTCAAAGACCACCACTTTTCGATGGTTCTAACTACAACTACTGGAAGTGTAGGATAAAGATCTACCTTCAATCGATAGGATTCGATCTCTGGAACATAGTGGAGTCTGATTACAACAAGCCTACTACTCCATACTCTGAATGGACGTTGGTGGAAAGGACAAATGCGAATCTTGACACCAAGGCAATGAATGCATTGTTTTGCGCAATTGATAAGAATGAATTCAACCGCGTGTCTACTTCCAACACCGCAAATCAAATCTGGCACTCACTTGAGGTAACCCACGAAGGAACTTCTAAGGTTAAAGACTCAAAAATTTCTGTTTTAGTGCACAGGTTTGAAATGTTCAAGATGAACGACAACGTGACAATTGGTGAAATGTTCACAAGGTTCACCGACATCATCAACTCCCTAATTGCGTTAGGAAAGATCTACACACAAGTGGAGATGGTTAGGAAAATCCTCCGGGCTCTTACTTCGGATTGGAAGAAGAAGACTACCGCGATAGAGGAAGCCAACGACCTCTCCACATTGACAGTAGAAAATTTGATAGGGAATTTGATGGCATACGAGGTGCAACTTGAAGATCGAAAAGAGGATAATCAAGATAAGAACAAGAAGGTTCTTGCTTTCCAAGCATCTACTGATGATGAGGATTCCGATGACGAAGAAGAGTTTGAAATAATCACACGCAAATTCAGAAAATTCTTAAAGAAAGGTAAGTTCTCTTCTAGTAAATTCAAAGATACTAACAAAGTCACTTGTTTTGGTTGTAATAAGCCAGGACACTATAAGAAAGATTGTCCCCTACAACAAAAGTTAAAGTCGAAGTTGTTCGCGGGAAAAATTGTCGCTTTCATTGACGTTATTGTACTCTTTAGTAATAGTTTATCGATTACAAAGATCCGGTCTTTTTATAAGATCCGGTTACAACGAAATCAAAAAAAGAAATAAAAATTACAACTTTCCTTCTATGCCGAACGAATCACGAGCTCCTGTTTTGCGGTCAATCGCTTGTGTGGGTTCTTTGCCTGCGCCGGGGTTTATCCGTGGACCACCGCGCGATCTAGATCCGGTCGGATCTACACGGTATAGTGGGTGTTATTTCACCAAGGAAATAACAGCCGAGGGGATTATTTTTCCAAGGAAATAATAGCCCAAGTTATCGAAATCGACCAAGCGAAATCGAGACTCTTCTCGGGATCAAAGGCCAAGCTTTGATCCGGAGGGAAACTGTGTAGATCTCAGATCTGATCTCTCTCAAACTCCTGCCTAATTTAGCGAGGATGATCGCCAAGAACCAGATCTGAGAGTCCGAGTCTTCTAAGCTTGAAAATCCGAAGGTGAGTTCTCAATCCAGCAGAGTTTCGGCTCCAAAATCTCCAACCCCTCAAAATGAGCCATCCCCCTGTAGGCGTATAAAATTGCCTACGGGTCCCTTAGCACAGCTCGACGACGTCGATTCAACGTACGAACCATCGGGCGACATATCCAGGCACGACTGTTATCCCACAACGCCGAAGCCAAGCGATATGCGACGAAGTGGACTAACGAGGCTAACGAACCGCACACCAACAATCCATTTAGCACGCGGAATGAAGCCAACGGTTCGAGGAGTCAACGAGTCATCTAAACAAGAGCGAACTCGGATGAATCACGATCGAATCAAGATCGGTTTCGGACTCGAACTCAGAAGCGGATTAACTGCCATATCTGGAATCAAGTCAACAAATCGATTCCAGACCAAGTCAACCACAAACCGAATCAAATCTGAACAACAGAGAACCGGATAACAACGAAACGACGAAACGGACAAAACACCCGGGGACTCGGCCTTAGCCGAGCTACCCCAGGGTGGCTCGGCCAAGGCCGAGCCACCCATGGGTGGCTAGGCCTAGTTCTGTGCACGGGGCACAGTTTCGAGCGCCTATAAATAGGCCTTCAGGTTCATTTGTTCAAAGGTTGGAAAAAGAGGAGTTGAAGCTCTGCCGGATTCAGATCTAAACACTTAAAAAGATAGGAGCTTTGGAACTTCAAGGGCTTGTCCATCCAGATCCGGTGCTCGGCGATCGTCAACGCCAAATAAGGCAAGAGTTCGAGAGGAATCGGATCCCGGATCTCAGATCTACGTAGGTACACTCCGGATCTAAGCTTGGTTCTTAGATCCCGAGATTAGAGCGGTCGTTTCCTTGGTGAAACGATCCCTCCCGGCTATTATCTCCTTGGTGGGATAATACCCGTAATACTGCGTAGATCCGACCGGATCTAGATCTCGCGGTGGTCCACGGCAAACAACCCCGGCGCAGGCAAACAACCCACGCAAGCGAGTGACCGCAAAACAGGAGCTCGCGATTTGTTCGACAAAAAAGGAAACAAAAGTTGTAATCTTTCTTTATTTTTTATTTGATTTTTCATTGTAACCGGATCTTATAAAAAGACCGGATCTTTATAACGCATAAAGTTGTTAACTGAGATAGCAATGACATCGACAATGAAGAAAGCAACTATTTTTCCCGCGAACAATCTGGCGACCACAGTGGGAGCCACCGATCTCGCTGCCGAGATCGGAGCGTCGCAGCCGCGGATCTTGATCCCGGTCGTGGAGGAGGTCGAGTACGAGTTCGACCAACAGAAGTTCAAGGCGTACCTGTCGTCCTCGTCCGGATCAACCTCCCCCCGCAAGTCCAAGAAGTTCTCCTCCAGGAGAAAAATTCGTTGGTATGAAGATGTCGAAAACACCAACGAAGATCTCGCCCCGCTGGATGCCGAAGCTGCATTGGGTGAGATCTCTCCAACTTCCAACCAGGTCAGATCTGCTCTGGCCGAATCTTCCGTTGCCAAAGGCGTGGTGACTCTCTCAAAGAGAGCCCGCCAAAGGCAACGTCAACGCCTCGCGAAACAATTCGCAAAGGCAATGGAGTCTATTGACGGAGTCCGCTACAAGGCGGAGCTAAAAAACAGAAGAGGCGAACAGCCTCAACAACCGATGAGTGACAGCTATTCCAAGCCGCCAATCAACGAATGGGTCCGCGTTAAACGGAACCGCTCGACATTGGAAGAGCGCATTCGCAAGCGCCGTGCGATGTCAGCGCAAGCACGGGCTCAAGTACAAGAAGCCCGTAGAAAGCTTCAGAAGGAGATGGCCAAGAAGCCGCCACCAACCCGCCAAATATGGAAGCCGAAGTTTGAAACAGCAACTCAGGCTAAGGAACAATCAATACAACCTTCGAAGCAGGTTCAACCTCCGGCGAACCAAACGAAATCGCCGGGAAATCCCGCAGGACCATCCCGAAGAAGGAGGTCAGTTTTGGAACGCCTCGGCCCAATTCCCGAGGAGCGAAGCAAAGTGCCAATTCAAGAACGTTTGGGTTCGATGAAGAAGTCCCAAACAATTCAACATGCTGGGGGTCGCCACAACCCTCAACATGACAAGGAGTTTACGGCACCCAAGCGCACTACCTTGCGCATTGAAGTTCGAGAGCCCGCTGAAGATTCACGCCAACAAGGGCATGTGTCGAGGCGAGTGACTCTCGAAAGCCCAAAGAAGGCGATTCATCCTCAGAAGGAAACGTTGTCGTCCGATGACGATGACGTTATACCTGAGAGATCGTACCAACACACGATAGGTTGCTCCGACTTTCATACGGACGAGCTGTACTATTGTGCTGGGGGTACGAGCAGAGCCAGGAAGAGAAGTCCTCATAGGCTTAAAACTCAATGCCCCTGTTCCAAACTCATTCGGGCGGTGTTGTCTGAATGCAGATGCAACAATGCAGTCCCCGAGAGAGTCTCGGTGTTCGAAAGGCTCAGCACTGAAACGTTAAAGCCAAGCCTAGGTGTTTCCGACGAAGGAGAGCGGTGGTGGAAGACGGAGAATTCCCGAGGGTCACCGCTTATATGACCAACAAGGGGACATTGGCAAGGGATGATCTCGAGTCGATTCTGAATGCATCTCGGCATCTAACCCGTTTGCAATCCGGAGCCATCTCACGAAGGACGTATGGCAGGGTTCGGATAAGATTATCTTCAGAAGATGAAGAGTCGGATGCTTGCTCTGCGATTGCATCTGACAACACTGTATCCAGCGAAGGAGAACCCCGCGAGTCATTCATGATAAGCGCAGAACAAGTGGCCAAGATGCTCGAAGAAGCCATGGCCAAACAACAGGAGAGCTTCAGGCTAGAGATGCAGATGGCCATGCAGACTATGAAAGAGATGCATGACCAACAACTCCAGGCACTGAGGAACCAACAAGGTGAACCAAGCCATCGTAATCAGGTTGTTCAGGAAGTTGAGCATACGGATGCGGATGAAACTCATAATGCCAATGACCCTCCCATCAACGCAGGGGGTGGTAATGAGGATGCCAACGAAGATACAAGTGAAAACTTGAAGATCAAAAGCCTCGAGAGCAAAATCAATACCTTGATGTCCGCTCAAGAGGTAAAGAAAACGGGCATTCCTTGTCCATACCCAAGGGAGTGGGAGTTAATCCCCTATCTGGCGAAGTTTAGTCTAATCAACTTCACGTCGTTCGATGGGAAAGGTTCCCCTACTCAGCATTTGATTTATTTCAAATCGCACCTGGGTGTTATCTCCGGCAATGAGCCTCTAATGGTGCGGTCATTCGTTGGCACTCTTCGTGGAGCCGCCTTCGATTGGTACCGCCGCCTCAAGCCAGGTAGCGTGCATAGCTGGGACGATATGGAGACAAAATTCCTCGCTAACTTCTTCGACGACGACACCGAGATATCCATCGGAACGTTGCTCGACGAGAAACAAAAGGACGGGGAACCGGTCGAAACCTTCGTCAAGAGGTTCCGGAACAAAGCGTTGAATTGCCGGGATCCAATCACTGAAGAGTTCATCCTTCAAACTTGCCACAACAACCTCGCATTGGACGTGTTGGAAGCAATAGGGACAGCACCGTCCAATACTTGGAAAGACTTGAAGGTCCGAGGGGAACAAGTCGAACGCTTCCTCCGAAGGAAGAGAGCCGAGAGGAGTCAATCGACGACAAATCCTCCGAACTCGAACTTCGCCTCCCATGGTAAGGGCAAGACACCCGCAACGACTGTCGATGCTAATCAAACATCGCAACAGCAGTCCCGGAGGTAGCAAAAGACTTCGGATCAGAGGCCTCAAAAAGAGTACTCCTTCAAGGACGAAGATGTTCCAGCCATCTTCAAATCTCTCCTTGACAATAACAAGATCAAGCTCCCACCGATCACGATTCAGGAGGAAGCTGACGATATTGCGGATCCGAAGTACTGCGCATACCACAGGAGGATCCTTCACCCAACCAAGGCGTGCTTTACACTCAAGAATAGCATCCAAGCCTTGGTTGAAGCCGGCGTCATAACGCTAGAGTGAGCCAGTTAAAAAACGGCACAACTCCGACCGGTATAAGAGTATAAACTGCTTCCTGAAACTCCGACCGGTATAAGAGTATAAACTGCTTCCTGAAACTCCGACCGGTATAAGAGTATAAACTG